>QRDG01001536.1:0-248690 GCA_012064385.1 Puccinellia tenuiflora | reverse complement strand
TTTCTTTGCTGCTCCGTCCGGCGACGTTGGGGCCTGCCGGTGTGCTCAAATAATGGTGGCGGTCCTAGGGTTTCTCCGCGCGAAGACGATGATCTACTGGATGTGTGCTCTCGTTGATTTGGCTGAAGTGACGTGTTCCGGAAGGCTCCGCCGGCGAACTCCACTGGGCGATTCATGCCTGGAGATTGCTGGATCGGGTGGGATTCGGTCGTGCGCACCATGTTTTACTCTGGCCGTTTGGTTTCAGAGAGAGCGCTTCGAAGATCTGCTGGCTGTTAATATCATGGGACATGTTCTCGTTCCATGGTGCTGGCGGATAAGGTCATGTCAGTCGAGATCTGAGGCTAGCAATGGTGGTTCGAATCTTTCTCGCGATGAGGATTTGGCTTGGTGTTTCATGACTTGGAGCAGCGGCATGTAAGTGGGGGCGACAATACGTGAAGTCCAAAGTCCTACCTTTCAGGGTGAAAATCCAAGGTCTGGTCTTAATTGGTTGTGCCTGACCTTGGTCTTGCTGAAGACATTATTTTGAGTGTGAGGACTATCTTCAGGGTGAAAACCCAAGGTCTGGCCTTAATTGGTTGGGCCTGGCACTGTTCTTCTTGAAGGCGTTGCTTTTGAAGAATTGGGCATCAGGTGTTGTTTTGGTGGTGGTTGTGTGCTGTTTGAATGATTGTAACTCTGTAGCGGGACTTTTTTTTTATTTCTTCTTCTTATTGTCTTTCGGCTGTGTGCATCCGTAGTAACTTTGGTTATTGCGTTGTTGCAGAGGCTGGGTGTAATTTGTATCTCCGCGATATTTATACACTCTTATCAAAAAAAATAAAAAAAATAAGTTGCAATCTTCTGGTTATAATCAGGGACGGAGCTAGAGGGGGGGGGGGGGGCGTGCTGGGGGTGCTGAGATTTTAGTACAAACCCCCAATGTTATGTGTCGTTTAGCCCTAATGGCCCCCTCCAAGCTGTAAGACATGCATTTGGCCCCCCTTATTATTATTCCTGACTCCGTCCCTGGTTATAATGGACTCCGGTGTCATCTCCTCCTCGTTGTGCCCGTGGAGCTTAGATCTAGCCATGCATACCTCATCCTTGCATTAATCCAAGTGTACGTATGTACGGTGCTTTTACATTACTACTCAATACTCAAGATTACCTACCCAAATATCCATGAGAGTTCCACGGTGATTTTACAACAAATCGATCACCATGTGTTCATTCGAGTTGGAGATGCAAATGTTAGTTTCGACATTCTGATCGATCGATGTCCCTGAAGACGACTTCACTGACGTTGGTTGCTAAGGAAATTAATTATGCACTTTACGTACACAAATTGGTTGAATCGTCAAAATCAAGATTTTCTCTTTTCAAAACGGATCAGTCTGTGTACTATTGTTACGTACCAAGCAATAACACTGGTGCAAGACTATGAGAGAGCTAGCATGACTGCATGACTACATATTTAACAAGTATCAAGAGTAGCAACCAACCATCGGTGTCGCATGCGTCTTGTGATTTTGTCAATACCCACGGCAACATGCAAATACAGACATGGACGATATGAAATAGAGAGTAAGCTCAAATCTTAAAAGCAACACTACGAGCTTCGACATATAAATGAAAGAGCAGGTCAAGTTTAGTAATCATAAATCTTCTAATATAGGAATACGAGACACCGCGATGAAATATCTATTAGTGCATAGAGGGCTGGCACGGGTAGCTTATTTAGATAAGCTCCAAGCATCTGTATTGTAGTCAGAGTCCAATTCACCCACCAGAATGAAAGAGAGAGTAAGCCGATTCCTTCCCCCGAGCTGAAAGAAATGCGAACATAATGAATGAACAATCTGTTTTCTCGCATTGATGCCCTTCCAGTTTAGAATTAGATAAGAAAAAAATATTGGACGGGGTTGGCAAGTCTTACTCGAATACTCGCCAGTCACCATGGATCCTTGCGCGCTGTTTGCTCTGCCCCGAGCGCGCTGCTATCTCCGTCATTTGATAATTTGACTGGTACCTGAGATGTACTAATTGATTGATGTGTAGTACGGAGTATAACAATTCGGTTTTGCATGTGGTTCACCTCTGCCGCCGATGGATGAATGGGAAAGAAGCATGGACTCTGGTAGTAGGTCGAGCACCAAATCGGGACCGGCATATTCAGAGCGTCTTGTATGCTGAGGAAATGAGGAGTAGCCGCCGGATGCCTTGAATCGCCGGTTATGGGGGTCAGATCTGGCTCGGGGACGATTCAAATTGAGGCGCACTACTGAAGCACTATATTGTGTTTATCCTTATGGTCGTAGCTTTCTTTACTCTTTTCGTACGGGATAAATGATGTCAAAATATATTGTTACCTACCAAAAAATAATACGGCCATGATAGTGCTATGAGAGAGCTAGCACCACTATATATATTTGTCAAGTATCAAAATCTAGACATTATCAGTCTCTCCATGCACCGTGTAGGTTTGCCAATTGTTGTAGCAACATGAAAATGTGGAAATGAACACACAGACAGAGAGAGGAATTGAATAATAATTCACAGAGACTAGTGCAGCTACAGAAAAGAGGAGAAAGAGCTGGCGAAGTGTAGCGATCATAAATCTTCTGTATCGGAATAGGAGACATTGGGGAAGAAATGTTTATTTGTGCATAGAGCTAGATAGCAAACAGGTTCTTAGGCACAGGGATGACGGAAAAGATTTGGGGGCCCAATTTATTTTGCTTAACTAGAATTGGTTCGAAGTCCCGAGTAATAAATTAGTGGATGTATTAGACTGTAAGGGCAGTCCCAGTCCTCAATACTCACTACTGGAAAAGGACATGCTGCCGACATATTTCGTGTGTGCCGAGTGCCAGAACACGGTGCACTCAGTAAAAGCAGTTTTTCTGCCGTGTGTGAATCAAAAACACGTACTCGGCACCCTAAGAGCATGTCGGCAAAGAGAGATGTATGCTGAGTGTCCGAGAAAGACACTCAGCGAAGAAGGAACACTCGGCATACAAACGCTAGAACACTCAGGCACAAAACAACACTCGGTATACATAGAACAAAACACTCAGCACCGGGGCACACTCGGCATTAGTATTTTATGGTGATCCAAATCCGTATCTATAAGTGAGAAGGCTAACGACGGAGCGAAGCGAGGCCCCGAGACAGGGGGACTGCCGGGGGAGCGGGGGCGCTGCCCCCGCGGTACGGTACGAGTTGTAACCGACCAGGACACCGATTGTTGCCGACCTAGTTTAGGTCAGGACCACTATAAATACGTCTTGTAAGCCGCCGCCGGAGATAAGCCACACATTGTAAATCCCGGCGCGTTTGTAACCTCACCCCGAAATAGTGAAGTATTGCTGGCTGGCGCCCGTGGTTTTTCTCTTCCTTGTTGGAAGGGTTTTCCACGTTAAAATCTCGTGTCCCCCGTTGGTTTGATCTTGCTTAATTTCATCGTTGTTTTGCTATCGCTTGTCACAAGTGGTATCAGAGCCTTGGTTTCAGATTAGGGTTTTGCGATGGCATCGATGAAGTTTGATCTACCGTTGCTGGACTACAAGACGAGGTTTTCTCTGTGGCAAGTCAAGATGCGTGCGATTCTATCGCAGGCTTCGGATCTTGATGAGGCGCTGGATGCGTTCGGAAAGAAGGACGCGAAGGAGTGGTCTCCTGAGGAAAAGCGCAAGGATCGTAAGGCTTTGTCATTAATTCAACTTCATCTTTCTAATGATATCTTGCAAGAGGTGCTGCAGGAGAAATCCGCGGCAGCGTTGTGGCTTAAGCTGGAATCAATCTGCATGTCCAAGGATCTAACCAGCAAGATGCACGTGAAGATGAAGTTGTTCTCGCACAAGATGCAGGAAGGTGGTTCTGTGATGAACCACTTGTCGATCTTCAAGGAGATCGTGGCCGACCTAGTGTCGATGGAGGTAAAATATGATGATGAAGATTTAGCTCTTCTGTTATTATGTTCGCTGCCTAGTTCCTTTACAAATCTGCGAGATACCATATTGTTGAGCCGCGATGATCTAACCCTCACGGAAGTATGTGAGGCCCTGCAGACCAGGGAAAAGATGAAAGGTATGGTGCAGACTGACGCATCACCCTCCAAGGGCGATGCATTGCAGGTTCGAGGCAGGCCTGAGCAGCGAGATAACAACTACAACAACAACAACAACAGAGATAAGAGCAGAGGCCGTTCAAAGTCCAAAGGACGAGACAAGTTCTGCAGGTACTATAAGAAAACCAATCACACCATTGATGATTGCTGGAAGGTGCAGAACAAGGAGAAAAGGAATGGCACTTACCAACCGAAGAATAAATCTGACGGTAATGGTAATGGTAAGGTTGCTGTTGTTGCTGGTGATAATAGTTCTGATGGTGAATGCTTAGCTATTTTTGCTGCATGTGTTACCCGTGATGATGAGTGGATTCTTGATACTGCTTGTTCGTTTCATATTTGCTGTAACAAAGATTGGTTCAGTTCTTATGAGATTGTGCAGACTGGAGATTTCGTGCGTGTGGGGAACGACAACAAATGTCATATTGTTGGCATTGGATCTGTTCAGATCAAGACCCATGATGGGATGACACGCACACTGACGGGAGTGAAACACATACCATCCATGGCGAGAAACTTGATCTCGTTGAGTACCCTTGACTGTGACGGGTACAAGTACGCCGGAGGGAATAAACGCCTGAAGGTATCGAAAGGTTATCTTATTGTTATGGTTGGTGATATGAATTCTGCCAAGTTATATATTCTTAAAGGTAGCACTTTGTCTGGTACTGCTGCTGTTATTACTAATGATGATCCAAGTACAACTAACCTTTGGCACAAGCGACTTGGACATATGAGTGAACTTGGTATGGCAGAATTGGTCAAGAGAGAACTGCTGAAGGACTGCAATATGAGTAAGTTGACGTTCTGTGAACACTGCGTGTTTGGTAAGCATAAGAGAGTTAAGTTCAATGCTTCCGTTCATACCACTAAAGGTACATTAGATTATGTACATGCTGATTTGTGGGGGCCTTCACGTAAGCCCTCTTATGGTGGTGCTCGTTATATGCTTACTATTATTGATGATTACTCTAGAAGAGTTTGGCCTTATTTTATGAAAAATAAAGATGATACTTTTGTTGCTTTTAAAGAGTGGAAAGTTATGATTGAAAGACAAACTGAGAGGAAGGTGAAGTTGCTTCGTACTGACAATGGTGGCGAATTTTGTTCGTATGAATTTGATGATTATTGCAGGCAGGAAGGCATTGTCAGGCATCACACCATCCCGTACACACCTCAGCAGAATGGTGTAACGGAGCGGATGAACAGGACTATCATCTCCAAAGCTCGCTGCATGTTGTCCAACGCCCGCATGAACAGGCGTTTTTGGGCTGAGGCTGCCAACACCGCCTGCTACTTGATCAACAGGTCACCGTCCATTCCCCTTGACAAGAAAACTCCTATTGAGGTATGGTCTGGTGAACCGGCTGATTATTCACAATTGAAAGTTTTTGGTTGCACTGCCTATGCTCATGTTGATAATGGAAAGTTAGAGCCTAGAGCTGTTAAGTGCTTATTTCTTGGTTATGGTTCCGGAGTGAAAGGATATAAGTTGTGAAATCCGGAAACTAAAAAGACTTTCTTCAGCCGGAGTGTTGTGTTTAATGAATCTGTTATGTATCAGGACAGTCTGACTACTGATATTGTGCCAGATTCTTCTGATAAGGACGAACCACAGGTTCGTTTGCAGGTGGAGCATATGGAGCACCTAGATGAGGAGGTAACAGAAACTGTTGATGAGGAGATTGTGCAAACCTCACCTCCTGTTTTGCAGCAACCGTCGATTGCTGCTGATCGGCCAAGGGGAAACATTGTTCCCCCTAACCGATTAATTGAAGAATGTGATGTTGTTTATTTTGCTCTAAGTTGTGCTGAACAGGTGGAGCATGAGGCTGAACCAGCTACATACACTGAAGCTATTGCTTCGGTTGATCGTGACAAGTGGATTGGTGCAATGCACGAGGAGATGCAATCACTTGATAAGAATGGCACATGGGATGTTGTGCGCTTGCCTAAACAAAAGAAGGCCGTCCGCTGCAAGTGGATCTTTAAGAGAAAGGAAGGTTTGTCTCCTAATGAGCCTCCAAGGTTTAAGACAAGGTTAGTAGCTAAAGGTTTCAGCCAAATTCCCGGTGTGGGTTATAATGATGTGTTCTCCCCGGTTGTCAAGCATAGTTCTATTCGTACATTCTTCAGTATTGTTGCTATGCATGATCTTGAGCTTGAGCAGTTAGATGTGAAGACTGCATTTTTGCATGGAGAACTTGAGGAGGAGTTATACATGGACCAACCAGAAGGGTTCATAGTGCCTGGTAAAGAGGATTTCGTGTGCAAGCTAAAGAAGTCCCTTTACGATTTGAAACAATCTCCTCGACAGTGGTATAAAAGGTTTGATTATTTTATGATGTCACATGGCTTTAAGAGGTCTGAATATGATAGCTGTGTGTACATTAAATTTGTTGATGAATCGCCTATATACTTACTGCTATATGTTGATGATATGTTAATTGCTGCCAAGAGCATGAAGGAAATCACTACGTTGAAGAAACAGTTGAGTAGTGAGTTTGAGATGAAGGATCTTGGTCCTGCTAAGAAATTCTAGGTATGGAAATTTCAAGAGACAGAAAATCTAGATTGCTATTTCTTGGTCAGGAGAATTACATTATGAAAGTTCTTCATCGTTTTAACATGCATGATGCAAAGTCTGTTAGTACACCTATTGCTCCTCATTTTAAGTTGTCAGCATTGCAATGTCCTAGTTTTGACAAAGAAATTGAGTACATGTCTCGAGTTCCATATTCTAGTGCTGTTGGTTCCTTAATATATGCCATGGTGTGTTCTCGACCTGATTTGTCTTATGCTATGAGCTTGGTCAGTCGATACATGGCTAATCCTGGTAAAGAACATTGGAAAGCTGTTCAGTGGATTTTCAGGTACCTTCGCGGCACATCCAACGCTTGCTTGAAGTTTGGCAAGACTGGTGAGGGACTCGCAGGCTATGTGGATTCAGATTTTGCTGCCGACTTGGATAAGAGGAGGTCCCTCACAGGTTATGTATTTACTGTTAGTGGATGTGCTGTTAGCTGGAAGGCTACCTTGCAGGGTGTTGTTGCACAATCTACTACTGAGGCTGAGTACATGGCTATTGCTGAAGCATGTAAAGAATCTGTTTGGTTGAAAGGTCTGTTTGCTGAGCTTTGTGGAGATGATACTTGTATTAACCTGTTCTGTGACAGTCAAAGTGCCATTTACCTTACTAAGGATCAGATGTTCCATGAGAGAACAAAGCACATTGATGTCAAATACCATTATGTGCGTGATGTTGTTGCACAAGGTAAGCTGAAGGTATGCAAGATCAGTACTCATGATAATCCTGCTGATATGATGACAAAGCCAGTTCCTATTGCTAAGTTTTGAGCTTTGCTCGAGCTTAGTTGGTATAACTGTTTAGCCCAATAGGCTAGTTGGCGCCGAAAGTGTTTTCTTTGATGTTTCAGGGTGAAGGATTGTTGATGCTACAAGATGGAATTTGGCTCAAGGATGGAGTGTTATTTTATGGTGATCCAAATCCGTTTCTATAAGTGAGAAGGCTAACGACGGAGTGAAGCGAGGCCCCGAGACAGGGGGACTGCCGGGGGAGCGGGGGCGCTGCCCCCGCGGTACGGTACGAGTTCTAACCGACCAAGACACCGATTGTTGCCGACCTAGTTTAGGTCAGGACCACTATAAATACGTCTTGTAAGCCGCCGCCGGAGATAAGCCACACATTGTAAATCCCGGCGCGTTTGTAACCTCACCCCGAAATAGTGAAGTATTGCTGGCTGGCGCCCGTGGTTTTTCTCTTCCTTGTTGGAAGGGTTTTCCACGTTAAAATCTCGTGTCCCCCGTTGGTTTGATCTTGCTTAATTTCATCGTTGTTTTGCTATCGCTTGTAACAGGCATATAATCATGCCATGTGTCCACCGTCGCCGGACCTAACGGCTCCGTGACGGAGTGACCTAGTTGCCGAGTGCCAAGACGGACAACACTCGGCAAACAGTCGGCGCGAAAAAATCAAATTTTGCCGAGTGTTTGCCGACATGTCGGTACTCGGCAAAGATGCCACCTACCACCGCGGTACTGTTCCCACCTACCACACTTTGCCGAGTGTCTGCCGACATGTCGGTACTCGGCAAACACGCCACCTACCACCGCAACCCGACAGCTCCCACCTACCACGGTCTTTGCCGAGTGTTTCGGCGCGAGGCACTCAGCAAAGACGCCACCTACCACCTCTACCCAGCCCTATATATACCCCCGTTTTCAGCTGGTTCAACACATCCAGTTCACTACTTGTTTCAATTCTTTGTGTTAGTCGAAACTGGACTGTTGCCACCTACCACCGCTTTGCCGAGTGTTGCAACCAACCACACACTCGGCAAAGAAACCCTAATCCGCACTTATGCACTGTTGCCACCTACCACAACTTTGCCGAGTGTTGCAACCTACCACACACTCGGCAAAGAAACCCTAATCTGCACTTCTGCACTGTTTCCACCTACCACCACTTTGCCGAGGGTTGCAACCTACCAAACACTCGGCAAAGAGCCCACCTACCACTACTCAACTCCTGGCCGTTAGGCCTATATATACCCCATGTTTCGACCAGGTCGGGACACTCACTTCTCCCAGCTCACTATGTGTTAGTACAACACAAAATGTTCGGGTTCCCTAGCTACGTCCAACGGTGTATGCATATTTACGGCATTAGCTAGCCACCGTTGGGCTGTAGCTAGGGGAAACCGTGTGTTTTGTTCAATCGATGGTGTTGCCCCCTAGCTCGGTCATGCTATTAGTCGAATACAAATCATTCGGGTTCCCTAGCTACGTCCAACGCTGCATATGCATTCACGGTATATTAGCGAGCCACCGTTGGGCTGTAGCTAGGGGAAACCGTGTGTTTTGTTCCATCTTATACACAGATCTTATTATATTTCTGACTTTGTCATTATTTTGATTTTTCTTATATTTTTCTCTGCCGAGTACATGACCAAGACACTCGCCAACCTTTTCCTATATAACATTATTCTGTGCAGCCAAGCTTAGGTTCACTCACTCCCTCACTCACAAACAGCTCGCTATGTACCTAATATGAAGCACACCATATTCCGTTGGTTTGCATCAGGTGACGGAGGCTCGGCGTGGCAGCGCGGCCGCCGTTCCACGATGCCGTCGGAGGGAGAGAGCGCCCACCGCGCCATAACGAGCAAACGGGGGCAACAAGCTCCAGATGAAGGCAAGACGTCTGTCCATGTGTAGCATGAACGATAGTCTTTCATAGCTTAAATAAAATATCGCTCTCTTTCTGTCCATGTATTTCGGTCGTCGGTCAGTCGACCTTGTAGTTCGGTCATTTGCAACCCTGCTTTATTGTACTAGTTGATAAGTGGCTTTTGCCGCGTGTGACATAAAGATGGGTTTTTAATGTTCCTATGTCTTACCCTAACACAACCAAGCAAAAAAGTCCACAGCGCTATCCCCTCTCGAGGCCGGTCAAAGGGGTAGACGGCGAAGTTTGAGTCTCTCCAGCTAGTTCAGGGTTTCGCCGTAGCGGGGCTCCGGAGCGTCGGAGTCCGACCAAAACCTAGGTGGCGCCACTACATAGGTATACAAGTGTCACTACTAGGAAACTAGCTATAGGTGGAATGCTATTTGTGGCGCACCATTATTCCATATGCGCCACTAAATTGTTTTTTTGTGGCGCACCACTTGGCATGCGCCACAGAAATATGTCTTTCTGTGGCGCATGCGTCTAGATGCGTCAGAGAAATATGTCTTTCTGTGGCGCATGGGGCCACATGCGCCACAGAAAGACATATTTCTGTGGCGCATCTAGACGCATGCGCCACAGAAATATGGTGGCCCCGGCACCAATGATTGGGTGGGTGCCCTTTCTGTGGCGCATGGGGCCACATGCGCCACAAGAAATCACAATTCTGTGGCGCACGGGGCCACATGCGCCACAGAAAGTAACAATTTTGTGGCGCATGGCCCCCCCCCCCCCCCCCGTGGATCGCCTTTTTAGTTTTGCACGTAGTGAAAGAAAATGATAAAAAATTCAAAAAATAAAATCCTTTTAGATATATGGAAGGTTTAGGGTCTAGTTTGTAGGAAAAATTTGAAATACACATTTTGACCTTTTTCCAATAGTAGGTGAAGAAATATTAAATTGGCCATAACTTTTGCATACGACGTCGAAAAAATGCGTATAATACCTTAAAAAAAACTCCAAAATTTTCAGATTTTCAAAATTCCAAACGAAAAAAAAGTTATGGCCAACAGAAGAATTTTCCCAGCAAAATCAAAAAAAATTCAAAAAAAGGAAAAAAAAATTCTGTGGCGCATGTCTAGCCCATGCGCCACAGAATTGTGAGATTCAAAATTTGAATCCCGCCGGCGCCCCTCATCTCCCTCTCTTTTCCCCTTTTCTCCTCATCTCCTCCAGTTCTCCCTCCACTTCTCTCTCCACTTCTCCTCTTTCTTTCTCCTCTCCTCTTCCCTTCTCCTCTACACTTCTCTCCCCTTCTCCTCCCTCCTCCATCTCTTCTCCTCTACTCCACATCTTCTCTACTCCTCCTCCACCTCCACCTCCACCTCCACCTCCACCTCCGGCGACCTCCTCCACAACTCCGGCGAGCTCCACAACTCCGGCGACCTCCTCACCACCCCGGCGACCACCTCCACAACCCCGACGACCTCAACCCCGACGACCTCCACCTTCGGTGACCTCCTCCTCCACCTCCGGCGACCTCCTCCACCACCGGCAACCTCCTCCTCCACTCTGGTGACCTCGGCCTCCACTCCGACGACCTCCTCCTCCACTCCGGCGACCTCATCCGGCGACCTCCGACGACCCCTTCCTCCACCCACGGCAACACGGTCTCCGACGAGCTCCGACGAAATTCCGGCGGCCAGATCTAGATCCAGATCTGGATCTAGATCTGGCCGCCCTTTTTTTTGAAATTCAAAAAAAATTCTGTGGCGCACCAAGGTGGGATGCGCCACTAAAATATTTCTGTGGCGCACGGTGCTGGGATGCGCCACAGAATTTGGCATTTCTGTGGCGCACCACCGGCGTGCGCCACAGAAATATATTTTAGTGGCGAGGATTTAGTGGCGCATCCACTATTTCCAGGGATGCGCCACAGAATTGTGAAAAGGTGCGCCACTGATAGCCTGTTTCCTAGTAGTGTGTGGTGGGAGGTCTATGTGGCGAAGATCCTACTTCGGCGTGTGGCCGGCTTCACCGGGGTCACTTACTCACTAGTAAGTTTCTGGACACGGAGGACGAAACTCCCACTTTCGACAGACCGGGGGAATCTTGCGATCACATGAGATAAAGATGGGTTTTTAATGTTCCCATGTCCTATCCTAACACAACCAAGCAAGAAAGTCCACAACGCTACCCCCTCTCGAGGTCGGTCAAAGGGGTAGACGGCGCAGTTTGACTCTCTCTAGCCGGTTCAGGGTTTCACCTTAGCGGGGCTTCGGAGCGTCGGAGTCCGACCAAACCTGGGTGGCGCCACTACGTAGGTATACAAGTGTGGTGGGAGGTCTACGTGGCGAAGATCCTACTTCGGCGTGTGGCCAGCTTCACCGGGGTCACTTACTCACTAGTAAGTTTCTGGACTCGGAGAACGAAACTCCCACTTTCGACAGACCGGAGGGAATCTTGCGATCATATGAGATAAAGTTGGGTTTTTAATATTCCTATGTCCTACCCTAACACAACCAAGAAAAAATGTCCACAGCGCTACCCCCCTCTCAAGGCTGGTCAAAGGGTAGACGGCGAAGTTTGACTCTCCCCAGCTGGTTCAGGGTTTCGCCTTAGCGGGGCTTCGGAGCGTCGGAGTCCGATCAACCTACGTGGCGCCACTACATAGGTATACAAGTGTGGTGGGAGGTCTACGTGACGAAGATCCTACTTTGGCGTGTGGCCGGCTTCACCGGGGTCACTTACTCACTAGTAAGTTTCTGAACTCGGAGGACGAAACTCCCACTTTCACCAGACGGGGGGAATCTTGCGATCACATGAGATAAAGATGGGTTTTTAATGTTCCTATGTCCTACCCTAACACAACCAAGCCAAAAGACCACTGCGCTACCCCCTCTCGAGGTCGGTCGAAGGGGTAGACGGCGTAGTTCGACTCTCTCCAGCTGGTTCAGGGTTTCACCTTAGCGGGTCTTCGGAGCGTCGGAGTCCGACCAGAACCTGGGTGGCGCCACTACGTAGGTATACAAGTGTGGTGGGAAGTCTACGTGGCGAAGATCCTACTTCGGCATGTGGCCGGCTTCACCGGGGTCACTTACTCACTAGTAAGTTTCTGGACTCGGAGGACGAAACTCCCACTTTCGATATACCAGAGGGAATCTTGCGATCACATGAGATAAAGATGGGTTTTTAATATTCCTATGTCCTACCGTAACACAACCAAGAAAAAAGTCCACAGCGCTACCCCCTCTCGAGGCCGGTCAAGGGGGTAGACGGCGAAGTTTGACTCTCCCCGCTGGTTCAGGGTTTCGCCTTAGCGGGGCTTCGGAGCGTCGGAGTCTGACCAAAACCTACGTGTCGCCACTACGTAGGTATACAAGTGTGGTGGGATGTCTACATGACGAAGATCCTACTTCGGCGTGTGGCCGGCTTCACCGGGGTCACTTACTCACTAATAAGTTTCTGGACTCGGAGGACGAAACTCCCACGTTCGACAGACCGGAGGGAATCTTGCGATCACATGAGATAAAGATGGGTTTTTAATGTTCCTATGTCCTACCCTAACACAACCCAGCAAAAAATTCCACAGCGCTATCCCCTCTCGAATCTGGTCGAAGGGGTAGACGGCAAAGTTTGACTCTCTCCAACTGGTTCTGGGTTTCGCCGTAGCGGGGCTCCGAAGCGTCGGAGTCCGACCAAAACCTAGGTGGCGCCACTACGTAGGTATAGAAGTGTGGTGGGAGGTCTACATGGCGAAGATCCTACTTCGGCATGTGGCCGGCTTCACCGGGGTCACTTACTCACTAGTAAGTTTCTGGACTCGGAGGACGAAACTCCCACTTTCGACAGACCGGAGGGAATCTTGCGATCACATGAGATAAGTATGGGTTTTTAATGTTCCTATGTCCTACCCTAACACAACCAAGCAAAAAAAGTCCACAGCGCTACCCCCTCTCGAGGCCAGTCGAAGGGGTAGACGGCGCAGTTTGACTCTCTCCTGCTGGTTCAGGGTTCACGTTAGCGGGGCTCCGGAGCATCGGAGTCCGACCAAAACCTAGGTGGCGACACTACGTAGGTATACAAGTGTGGTGAGAGTTCTACGTGGCGAAGATCCTACTTCGGCGTGTGGCCGGCTTCACCGGGGTCACTTACTCACTAGTACATTTCTGGACACGGAGGGCGAAACTCCCACTTTCGACAGACCGGAGGGAATCTTGCGATCACATGAGATAAAGATGGGTTTTTAATATTCCTATGTCCTACCCTAACACAACCAAGTAAAAAAGTCCACGGCGCTTCCTAGGGGCGGAGCTGCTTGGGCACACCCTGATGCACATGCATCAGGGTGCATGATTTTTTTAAGCCTAACCTAGCACATAAAAAGGAATTTTGCATCAGGCTGGCCCCCTATATTTTTTCACTGTTTGAGAGGGCATCAGGGTTAATGTTAGTCCAGCTTCGCCCCTGGCGCTACCCCCTCTCGAGGCCGGTCAAAGGGGTAGACGGCGAAGTTTGACTCTCCCCAGCTCGTTCAGGGTTTCGCCTTAGCGGGGCTTCAGAGCGTCGGAGTCCGACCAAAACTTAGGTGGCTCCACTACGTAGGTATACAAGTGTGGTGGGAGGTCTACGTGACGAAGATCCTACTTCGGCGTGTGGCCGGCTTCACCGGGGTCACTTACTCACTAATAAGTTTCTGTACTCGGAGGACGAAACTCCCACTTTCGACAGACCGGAGGGAATCTTGCGATCACATGAGATAAAGATGGGTTTTTAATGTTCCTATGTCCTACCCTAATACAACCAAGCAAAAAAGTTCACAGCGCTACCCCCTCTTGAGGCCGGTCGAAGAGGTAGACGGCGAAGTTTGACTCTCTCCAGCTGGTTCCGGGTTTCGCCATAGCGGGGCTCCGGAGTGTCGGAGTCCGACCAAAACCTAGGTGGCGCCACTACGTAGGTATACAAGTGTGGTGAGAGGTCTACGTGGCGAAGATCCTACTTTGGCGTGTGGCCGGCTTCACCGGGGTCACTTACTTACTAGTAAGTTTCTGGACTCGGAAGATGAAACTCCCACTTTCGACAGACCGGAGGGAATCTTGCGATCACATGAGATAAATATGTGTTTTTAATGTTCCTATGTCCTACCCTAACACAACCAAGCAAAAAAGTCCACAACGCTACCCCCTCTCGAGGCCGGTCAAAGAGGTAGATGGCGAAGTTTGACTCTCTCCAGCTGGTTCAGGGTTTCACCTTAGTGGGGCTTCGGAGCGTCGGAGTCCGACCAAAACCTAGGTGGCGCCACTACGTAGGTACACAAGTGTGGTGGGAGGTCTACGTGGCGAAGATCCTACTTCGTCATGTGGCCGGCTTCACCGGGGTCACTTACTCACTAGTGAGTTTCTGGACTCGGAGGACGAAACTCCAACTTTCGACAGACCGGAGGGAATCTTGCAATCACATGAGATAAAGATGGGTTTTTAATGTTACTATGTTCTACCCTAACACAACCAAGCAAAAAAGTCCAAAGCGCTACCCCCTCTCGAGGCCGGTCGAAGGGGTAGACGGCGAAGTTTGACTCTCTCCAGCTGGTTTAGGGTTCCGCCGTAGCGGGGCTCCGAAGCGTCGGAGTCCGAGCAAAACCTAGGTGGCGCCACTACATAGGTATACAAGTGTGGTGAGAGGTCTACGTGGCAAAGATCCTACTTCGGTGTGTGGCCGGCTTCACCGGGGTCACTTACTCACTAGTAAGTTTCTGGACTCGGAAGACGAAACTCCAACTTTCGACAGACCGGAGGGAATCTTGCAATCACATGAGATAAAGATGGGTTTTTAATGTTCCTATGTTCTACCCTAACACAACAAAGCAAAAAAGTCCAAAGCCCTACCCCCTCTCGAGGCCGGTCGAAGGTGTAGACGGCGAAGTTTGACTCTCTCCAGCTGGTTCAGGGTTTCGCCGTTGCGGGGCTCCGAAGCGTCGGAGTCCGACCAAAACCTAGGTGGCGCCACTACATAGGTATACAAGTGTGGTGAGAGGTCTACGTGGCAAAGATCCTACTTCGGTGTGTGGCCGGCTTCACCGGGGTCACTTACTCACTAGTAAGTTTCTGGACTCGGAGGACGAAACTCCCACTTTCGACAGACCGGAGGGAATCTTGCGATCACATGAGATAAATATGTGTTTTTAATGTTCCTATGTCCTACCCTAACACAACCAAGCAAAAAAGTCCACACCGCTACCCCCTCTCGGGGTCGGTCGAAGGGGTAGACGATGCAGTTTGACTCTCTCCAGCTGGTTCAGGGTTTCACCTTAGCGGGTCTTCGGAGCGTCGGAGTCCGACCAAAACCTGGGTGGCGCCACTATGTAGGTATACAAGTGTGGTGGGAGGTCTACGTGGCGAAGATCCTACTTCGGCGTGTGGCCGGCTTCATCGGGGTCACTTACTCACTAGTAAGTTTCTGGACTCGGAGGACGAAACTCCCACTTTCGACATACCGGAGGGAATCTTGCGATCACATGAGATAAAGACGGGTTTTTAATATTCATATTTCCTACCGTAACACAACCAAGAAAAAAAGTCCACAGCGCTAGCCCCTCTCGAGGCCGGTCAAAGGGGTAGATGGCGAAGTTTGACTCTGCCCAGCTGGTTCAGGGTTTCGCCTTAGCGGGGCTTCGGAGCGTCGGAGTCCGACCAAAACCTACGTGGCGCCACTACGTAGGTATACAAGTGTGGTGGGAGGTCTATGTGATGAAGATCCTACTTCAGCGTGTGGCCGGCTTCACCGGGCTCACTTACTCACTAATAAGTTGCTGGACTCGGAGGACGAAACTCCCACCTTCGACAGACTGGAGGGAATCTTGCGATCAAATGAGATAAAGATGGGTTTTTAATGTTCCTATGTCCTACCCTAACACAACCCAGCAAAAAAGTCCACAGCGCTACCCCCCTCTCGAGGCCGGTCGAAGGGGTAGACGGCGAAGTTTGACTCTCTCTAACTGGTTCAGGGTTTCGCCGTAGCGGGGCTCCGAAGCGTTGGAGTCCGACCAAAACCTAGGTGGTGCGAATACGTAGGTATACAAGTGTGGTGGGTGGTCTACGTGGCGAAGATCCTACTTCGGCGTGTGGCCGGCTTCACCGGGGTCACTTACTTACTAGTAAGTTTCTAGACTCGGAGGACGAAACTCCCACTTTCGATAGACCGTTGGGAATCTTGCGATCACATGAGATAAAAACGTGTTTTTAATGTTCCTATGTCCTACCCTAACACAACCAAGCAGAAAAGTCCACAGCGCTACCCCCTCTCAAGGCCGGTCAAAGGGGTAGACGGAAAAGTTTGACTGTCTCCAGCTGGTTCAGGGTTTCACCTTAGCGGGGCTTCGGAGTGTCGGAGTCCGACCAAAACCTAGGTGGCGCCACTACGTAGGTATACAAGTGTGGTGGGAGGTCTACGTGGCGAAGATCCTACTTCGGCGTGTGGCCAGCTTCACCGGGGTCACTTACTCACTAGTAAGTTTCCGCACTCGGAGGACAAAACTCCCACTTTCGACAGACCGGGGGGAATCTTGCGATCACATGAGATAAAGATGGGTTTTGTATGTTCCTATGTCCTACCCTAACACAACCAAGCAAAAAAGTCCACAACGCTACCCCCTCTCGAGGCCGGTCAAAGGGGTAGACGGCGAAGTTTGACTCTCTCCAGCTGGTTCAGGGTTTCGCCGTAGCGGGGCTCCGGAGCGTCGGAGTCCGACCAATAATAGTCAGACCTTGGGCTTTCACCCTAAAAATCGCGGCACGGTACTCAAGTGTTGTCCACTTGTATTGCCGCCTCCTCCTACCAAGGTTTGCAAGTCCTCAACAACCAACACACAGGAAAAACTGTGCCGCCAGTCTTATCACAGACAAAACTCCTCTCCGTCATTACAAGCCTCCGATCATACTATCAGTTTCATGAAAATCTAAATAGATTGTCACATGGCGTCGGAAAGGCAGTGAACCTTCACGCCACGCCCTTTTGAGGCATCTTGGCCGATGAGAAGAGCGCGCTCGACCGGATCAATTCCGATCCAGATATCCAGTCGCGCCATGCGCCCATCATCTGCGGAATTTTTCGAGGGGAAAGCCGGAACTCATCGGCGGCCAGATCGAGGAGACCTTCATGAAGCAGATCGGCGACTTGGTGCTCGAAGAACAGTAGGCCAAACCACCTTTATTAGATGGAAGGGGATAACACAGGAGAGGATCTCCATTGGCCATCTACCTACCACGACGGGCGCGTCCTGTACGGCTAACGCGGCCCGAGCCGCCATCCACCATTGGAGGACCACCACCTGGCCCTAGGGCCGCCACACCAGCTCCCAACCTCCGCCACCAACACCATGCTATCTGGGGCGACGCGGCGCAGCGATCGAAGGGCTCCCCACGGCTATGGTTTCCACCCGAGCCGCCCCCAGGAGACCGACGCGGGGGCTCCCACAACAGTACCTCCGGTCCTAGTGCACGCAAAACAAGAATGCCATGTAAATGGGGATGGAAGGAGTAAAGAGTAAATCTATCACACTGCCAAATTAAAGATTCACTACGGGAATCCCACAATACGCTGACAGCCGGAAACCGTCGGCGTAGACCAGAAGGCCGTCGGCGTACCCACCAGGCCGTCGACGTATGTGTACCCCGTCGGCGTACGTGATGGTGGGACCCACAAGACGGCATCCGGCCGTTCCGTCAGTGCACCATACGCCGACGGCAATGCCGTCGGCGTATGAGTGCCGATTATTTTTATTTTTGAATTTTTTTTATTTTTTTGAACTTTTTTAATTCTTTTTATTTGTATTTCGAAATTTTCAACTTAGTCATATACTTAATCCTTAATTGCACGCTTAATTATATGTCAAAGTATTTATCCTGGTCAAACTTCCCGTTCGGTCACCCATACTCAGATTGCTCCAGCCCAAGCACGCTTAACTTTTGAGTTCCTTCCAAACTAGCTTACAAATGAGAAATTAGAACTTACTGATATTAGTACCCTATCAATCATATTAACCCCTCGGTTATGATGTTACACTTTTCGTTGTTTAAATTTTAAAATTTTGTTTTAGTAAAGTAACAATGATTATGTAATAGTATATTTCGAATAAATAACAATAAAATTAATTTTACTTTATTATTTTCCTTTTTACATTTAATATGGAATAATTCATATCTTTAAATCCGTAAATCGAAATTTGACAAATTAAATATCTAAATCAATTAGAAAAATGAGAGGAATTCAAATATTTCATCCATATCATCTTTTGCATCACAAAAACCTTGATAGTTATAGAAAATTGGGAAAATACTCAAAAAATGAAATCCATTTTTTATTTTTTAGTGTCAAAACAGGCTATTTTTACGGTCTCGGTTTCGGGCTAGGGTTAGACATAACTAATTCAAAAAAATCAAAAAAATGGAAAACCTTCACATGGCATCCTTTTATGTGACCTACCACCTGGAAAAAATTATAAACATGAGTTATGCAGCTTTTTATAAAAAAAACCTTCATAGAAATGAGCTACGAGGCACAAAGATGTATGGTTTTCGACTGAAATGAGCTAGGGTATAACATTTAACATAGAAAAAAATGTCAGAATGAGGCAATATTTGACACACTGGTGTATCTTGGTGGTAGAATAGTATTGACTAAGGGGTTTAGGGTTTTCGTTGAATAAAAAACCCATTTTTGATTTTTTTTAGTGTCAAAACAGGCTTTTTTTGTGAAGCATCTACCAAAACGGCTCACCGAAAGAGGAACATCCAAATATATAGAAAATAGTAGACCATCTTATAAGTACATTTAACCTTGGATTTGGATATAAAAACATACTTGGGTATTTTAAACATTTCAGATAAGTTCCTGCCGATTTCGCTGGAAGTGGGTCTCATTTGAACTACGAGTGCCGCATAGTTTGGTCATGATTTTTTGAAAAAATCACTTTTAGATCTAAAATGTATACTTTCTTTAGAGATCTTTGCCGCATAGTTTAGGTTTATCTGAAATATTTTGACCGTTTTTTCACAAAAATAAAAGAAATTGAGAAAACACTCAAAAAATGAATTCCTTTAGCATGGAGACATTTTACGTGTACTAGTTTCTATCAAAAATTATAAACTTGAGATTTGACAAATATTTTAAAAAAATGCTTCACAAAAAGGTTTATCATCTATAGACATATATAACTTTCGCGTCAAATGACCAAGTTATGGCCATCCCCATGCCATAGTTTGTGATAATGTGTCCATACTTAACACATAGGGGTGTCTTGGTATGGAAAACATTGTTGCCAAAAACAATTTCCAAAATATTTTCGTAAATATCATTTTCCATTTTTGATGTGTCAAAAATGATTTTTTAATTAAGCAAGTACCAAACATCTGTTTCAAAATGTGATGTGCATGGTGAAAAAGATTTTATTAATGTCATATTTGGATTCCTCTCATCTTTCTAATCGATTTAGATATTTAATTTGTTAAATTTCGATTTACGGATTTAAAGATATGAATTATTTCATAGTAAATGGAAAATAGAAAAAAGTAGACGCCGACGGCTGCCGTCGGCGTATCAAAGTAGACGCCGACAGCGGCCGTCGGCATATCAATGCCGTAAAGCCCAGTCTGCGTTCCGTCACGGCGGGCCTTGTACGCCGATGGCATTGTAGACACCGACGGCTGCCGTCGGGCTACGCCGACGGGGTTTTTACGCCGACGGCCGCGTTCGCAGCTTCCTTTAGCTCGCCTGTACGCCGACGGCCCCGACATTTGACCGTCGACGTATAAGTCGGCCGTCGGCGTCTTGTGGCTTTCCCGTAGTGATTAGTTATGAATCCTCCAATAATTTGCTATTGCCAAGTGGGCAGAGTTCTCTTAATGAATGTTTACTACTTTGTACTAAACGTGCATACAACTAATTATCTAAGTTTAACCAACAATACTGAAACTAGCGTGTCGCTCGGAAGGTTTCCTCCGCCAGCATGAAGCACTCCTAGGCCTAGGCCTTCTCCACGTTGCACCCATATCGGCACGTGATGCATCTAAAATGCATACATGAACTTTGCACTATAATAGTCATATTCCAATCATATTTGCATCATATAAGGGGTATATTACTGTTATTTAATGATTTTTGGTAATTAATAATGATTTCCCCTTTTTATGGAATTAATCCTGCGCAGGCAGAAAACCCCTATTTCTTTCCTTATTTGTTTCAGGACCTTAACGACGTCATAATGAGCTATAAATTTACGGGGGTCATTATTTTGGAAGGAGAAGATTTAGGAGCGAAAGAAGTCAACGAACGGAGGCCGGAGGACCAAGATGGAGGGTCCCACGCGGCTACAGTACCAGGCCGCGTGGGCCCATCCAACTCAGCCCTCGTGGCCCCGTTTGCATCGATCCTTCGCCCAGAAGCATCCTCGTGACCTAAAAACGCCTATATAAGAGGTCCCCCGACGTTTTTCCAGAAGAGAGCCGCCACACGAGAGAAACAAGAAACAGAGACCAGGAGGCTGCAGATTGGAGGGGGAAAACTCCGGCGGAGCCCTGCCGGAGAGGTCTCCTTCTTCTCCATCGACATCTCCACCGTCTCCATGATGAAGAAGGAGTAGTCCACCTCTGGACTATGGGTTTGTGGCAGTAGCATATGTATCTCTCTCTCTCTTGAGCTTCACTAATTAGCACCGTATGAGCTGCTGAACATGATTACGGTCACCGTTGTATTACCATTGTGGTGGATCTTTCTATGAGTTAATATATGTTGAGATTGCAATGTTATATTTCAGTTATGAAAGTAGATGCATATTATATACCCCGTTCTTATATCCTTATTATGATCAAGCATGTTTATGAGAGCGTGTGTGGAGGAACGTGTGCATTAGTTGGAGTAACGGGGGTGGTGAAGTGATAAGCTGACAACTTGAATATCATGATCCATTGGGTTGCCCAAGAAATGTGCAACTAGTTAATTTAGTTGCCCAAATCCAGAACTGACAGAATTATGCAAGTAAGCTAACCAGTTGCACAAATCTCGAAGAAATATGCAACTGGTTAGTTTAATTGCCAGTTGGACAAATCTAGAAGAAATGTGCAACTGGTTGGTTTAGTTGCCAAAATACAAATCTGCACAGATAAATGTAACTTAGCTAACCAGTTGCACAAATCTCGAATAAATGTGCAACTTATATGTAAAAAACCAGTTGGAGTTGCGGATTTATAGGGAAAAATGCAACTCGTACCGAAAATTGGTTGAAGTTGCACATTTCTTGGGAAAAAATGTAACTTGTATCGAAAATCAAATAGAGTTGTACATTTCTTATAAACCGCTACAAGGTCTCATGCACATTTTTGTCCTGCCATACAATGATATAGCCCACCTGCAAAACAAAAGGTAATAAAAAAGAGATAAGAAGATAGATGAAAAACTGAGATACATACAAAACAAGGTGAAAAAGCACAAATGTCGTGCAGGAAAGATTAATAAGTAATCAATGTGGTTCCTGTCCCACAAGATCCATTGTCGCTCAAAACTACGGTGTATATTTGTCACAAAAACGTTTGAAAATCATAAATCATATTGGAAGGTTGTTCTATCTAACTAGAACTAATAAAAAAACAAGGCGAGTGATATCTAACAATTTTAAATTAAAATTAAATATTCCAATTTGAAAAATAAAAATAGAAGAAAATTTATACAATAAGCAAACATGAGATGAGTGTGAAATGAAAAAAAAAGGAGAAAAGACATAGAAAATAAAGAGAAATAAAAAATGACAACGTAAAATAAAAAATGAAAAAAATAACATAATCGTGAGAGGCAACATCACAATACTAGTCTAAATGGCCGTATATCCAGCATTTAACAAACTCAATGTGTTGGCTAGTTGGTTGAGCGATAGCTATAGGAATCAGGCAAGTACCGTCAGGTCGCTGGTTCGAGTCTTCGGTTTCCAATCGATTTGTAACTTGTGCACGAATCTTGGCGCGAAATCGGACGGTGCTACAGATTGACTGAGACATAAGCTATTCTCAGGCACCTGAGAATTAGCAAATCCGATCTTCTAATATGGTAATACGAGACACTGGGATGAAATATTTGTTTGTGCATAGAGCATTGACAACTCCCAGATCGCATTTTGGGAGCCTGACTCCGTGATGGTGGGCATTCTGAAATAGTACTTGATGGGTGAAGGTTTTTCCGTGCAAAAACCTAGTGCTTCGGCACCAATGACGATGATGCATGCAGGTGTCGTAACATACTTGGGAGCATCGGTGTGGCTACCTTCATGGAGTCTAGGCTCCGGGTGAAAATCTTGGTCTACGGCCTCAACAATGATGGCATGAGGCATCGTTACCTTCTTGGGTTTTGTCGTGGAGCTCCGGTTTCTTTTGATATCGTTACGGTGTCATCGGTGGCAAGTTTGGTTCTCTTTTTTTACTGTTTATCTTTGTTCTGTTTTGTAAGAGGGTCACTTTATCCTTTTGTATCGGTTTGATCGTTGACTTTATCTATAAAACGGGACGAAAAACTTGTTCTGAGAACTACGATACACACTGGGATGAAATATCTGTGTGTACATAGAGGTTGCGGGGTAGCTTATTTAGATAAGCTCCAAGCATATGTACTGTAGCAAGCTTGAATGGACAAACGCTGCTGAAAGGAGAGCTGCTGGGCCAGAGTCCAATTCACCCACCCATTTTGGTTCTCAATTTTTTCCACTCAACACTAATTGTGTGTACTCACTACTCATTTATTAATTTTGCTTATATCAGCAAATATGCCTTTATGTTGATACAAGTGATTTTTTTAGACCACGAAGATTATCCTGGAAATCAGTTTTTTCTTGATGAGACGGATCGTTCTTGACAGGTAATTAAGCAGCTAACGTCAATTTTTAGAATCGATTTCATGTCTAGTTGTGCTACCATAAAGAATAGAAGATCTTACTTGGTGGTTGGACAACAACCGTTAATAGATGGTGTTTTTTCTGGACGTTGCTGTACCCACATGAAGAAAAGACTACTCCATGCTCGGCGTCTATAAAGAGTGATTGAACAACACCTAGATCCACATTATGAATACAACTACCAGCACTTAAATATGACATGTGTATACACGAAATCCAGAGTAAATACCACCTCAACGCTAATCACAGCAAACTTGTGGCGTACTCTGCTGACACAGTGCGAATAAAACAACAAATGTGAAGCCTATTGGCAACGCAAAGATGGGCATGAGTTCGCATATGGCAGAGCAGGAGCGGGACATGTAGCTTGGTGGCAGAGTTGCACCTACGATGGCGTTGATAACTGATGATTATAGAGCATCATGGCGTAGTAACCAAAAATCTATATGACATTTACGAAGTCGTTTCATGGAAAAGCATCAGTAAAGAAGTCGGTTTACGTGTCCATAATAGCGCATATGAGTATATTTTTTCATTTTTAAACATTTCAAAACGTGTTTAAAACCCATTTTAAATAAAGGGTCATATGCACACGGGAGCCAAAACACCTCGACCAGGCCGGGATGTAATAAATTGATTGATGTGTACAACAATTGGGCATTGCATGTTGTTCACCTCTGCCGCCGATGAATGATTGGGAAAGAAGCATGGACTCTGGTAGTAGGCCGAGCACCTGATCGGGGACGGCATAGTCAGAGTGTCTTGTAGGCTGAGGAATTGCCGTCGGACGCCTTGAATCGCCGGCGCGGTTGTCTTCTTGCCCTCCACTGTGACCCGCCGCCGAGTCGATCTGCTACTACAGCCCGTCCCCGACCTCACACTATTTAACTAGAAGAGCATTCTTAGCTGGTTGTAGAAATTAATAAAAAAAGGCTCATCCATATATTCATTGCGTCAATTTACTCGTCATGTTTAGATTTGCTTCAAGACAACTTCGACTATGCTCAACTTATGCAAGGCTTGGACCGGACTCAGGCACTCAGCAACAAAAGCTGCAGAACATGTATCATACACGAGACGCTCCACCGACGGTCCGACGCTTCACTGAGACTCCATCGAGTAGAATCTCTTCGCTTATCTTACAATTTATGATATTAATGTGGTAGAGTTTGTGCCCTGATATATGTTCGTAATGTGTCCTATCTACTTGTAATTAAAAGCACAAATGTTTGATGGAATTTTTCACAAACTTATGTTGAATAAAGATGTCACCCACCCATGTCATATCTTAGTTAGCATCACAATATTGTATATTATTTATCATCATAATTTTAGTTGTTGTACAACTGGCTTATTTCTAATCACATAATATGGTTAGTTACTGAAACATAAATTTATTTTTCATATAATTTTTGCACCAAAGTAAAGACAATGCCCTCGTATTTGTAAGGGCTGCCATGATAGGTAATCTTTTAGAAAACAAGACATATTTGCAAACGTTAGTTTTAACAATCTCTGATCGATCAAGGTCCAGAAAGACGACTTTAATGACGCACAGATGGTCAGATGGCCACTTACGCACTTTGATTACATAAATTGTCTGTTTTTATCCTTATGGTCGTAAGCTTTCTTTCTCTTTTCATATGGGATCAATGATGTCAGCATATACCTACCAAGAAATAATACGTGCACGATAGCACTATGAGAGACCTAGCACCAGTATTATATATATTTGACAAGTGGAAAATGTAACATGAAAATGTGGAAATGAGAGAGAGAGAGAGAGAGAGAGAGAGAGAGAGAGAGAGAGAGAGAGAGAGAGAGAGAGAGAGAGAGACGTACAAAGAGGAATTGAAAACTAATTCTCAAAGACTAGTGCAGCTACAGATAAATAGAGGAGAAAAAGCTAGTGAAGTGTGGTAATCATAAATCTTCTGTATCGGAATAAGAGATATTGGGAAGAAATGTTTATTTGTGCATGGAACTAGACAGCTAACAGGTTCGTAGGCACGAGGCTGATGGAAAAGACTTGGGGGCCCAATTTATTTTGCTTAACTAGAAGTGGTTAGAAGTCCTGGTTAATAAATTAGTGGATTTATCAGACCGTAAGGACAGTCCCAGACATTCATATTGTATCGTATCTAAAACCTGCCACCTAGGCAATATGCTCAGGTGGAAGGCTAATTCACAAAAAGGGAGATGGTAACCGAGGCAAATTTACTACCAGAGCACATGCTCCTAGCTACTTCACCAAACCACCACAAAACTGCTCCACAGAGACATCTCATTGACTCCTCGTTGCATAAGTTGCAATCCGGGGGCGACTGGAAAATACAAACGCACGAAACCCGTCGAACCCTAACCGAGTCGCTCCCTCCCGAGCGGCTCCGGGGGCGCCGCCACCCGTCGAACCCTAACCCTCCATCGATCTTCCTCGCTCAGGCTGCTGCTGCTGCCCTCCCGGCGGCAGTGGCGGCGCCCATCCCGTCGCGGACGGTGGGCAGAAGAGGCGCTCCGCGGCGGCGCACCATGGGAGAGGTGGGGCGAAGGTTGCGGAGGCAGTGCGGTGCGGCCATGGCGGCCGTGGCCTGAGGGCCTCTGTGCGGGAAGGCGGTGAGGAGACGGCGGCGTGCCGCCGGCGGCTGCGGTCATGGTGTGGCAGTTGGGTCCAATATGGGCTTCGATCTGGACTGATCCAATCCGGGCTTGTACTGTGGATTTTCTACAGTTGGGCATGGTGCGGCTGTCTGCTCCGATGCCATCCCGCTGGAGGTCTTAGCCGGGGCGGCGTTTTCTTTGCTGCTCCGTCCGGCGGCGTGGGGGCCTGCCGGTGTGCTCAAATAATGGTGGCGGTCCTATGGTTTCTCCCGCGCGAAGACGATGATCTACTGGATGTGTGCTCTCGTTGATTTGGCTGAAGTGACGTGTTCCGGAAGGCTCCGCCGGCGAACTCCACTGGGCGATTCATGCCTGGAGATTGCTGGATCGGGTGGGATTCGGTCGTGCGCACCCATGTTTTACTCTGGCCGTTTGGTTTCAGAGAGAGCGCTTCGAAGATCTGCTGGCTGTTAATATCATGGGACATGTTCTCGTTCCATGGTGCTGGCGGATAAGGTCATGTCAGTCGAGATCTGAGGCTAGCAATGGTGGTTCAAATCTTTCTCGCGATAAGGAATTGGCTTGGTGTTTCATGACTTGGAGCAGCGGCATGTAAGTGGGGGCGACAACATACGTGAAGTCCAAAGTCCTACCTTTCAGGGTGAAAATCCAAGGTCTGGCCTTAATTGGTTGTGCCTGACAGTGGTCTTGCTGAAGACATTGTTTTGAGTGCGAGGACTATCTTCAGGGTGAAAACCCAAGGTCTGGCCTTAATTGGTTGGGCCTGGCACTGTTCTTCTTGAAGGCGTTGCTTTTGAAGAATTGGGCATCAGGTGTTGTTTTGGTGATGGTTGTGCGGCTGTTTGAATGATTGTAACTCTGTAGCGGGACTTTTCTTTTTTATTTCTTCTTCTTATTGTCTTTCGGCTGTGTGCATCCGTAGTAACTTTGGTTATTGCGTTGTTGCAGAGGCTGGGTGTAATTTGTATCTCCGCGATATTAATATACACTCTTTATCAAAAAAATAAAAAAAATAAGTTGCAATCTTCTGGTTATAATCAGGGACGGAGCTAGAGGGGGGGGGGGGGGGGCGTGCTGGGGGTGCTGAGATTTTTTAGTACAAACCCCCCAATGTTATGTGTCGTTTAGCCCTAATGGCCCCCTCCAAGCTGTAAGACATGCATTTGGCCCCCCTTATATATTATTCCTGACTCCGTCCCTGGTTATAATGGACTCCGGTGTCATCTCCTCATCGTTGTGCCCGTGGAGCTTAGATCTAGCCATGCATTACCTCATCCTTGCATTAATCCAAGTGTACGTATGTACGGTGCTTTTACATTACTACTCAATACTCAAGATTACCTACCCAAATATCCATGAGAGTTCCACGGTGATTTTACAACAAATCGATCACCATGTGTTCATTCGAGTTGGAGATGCAAATGTTAGTTTCGACATTCTGATCGATCGATGTCCCTGAAGACGACTTCACTGACGTTGGTTGCTAAGGAAATTAATTATGCACTTTACGTACACAAATTGGTTGAATCGTCAAAATCAAGATTTTCTCTTTTCAAAACGGATCAGTCTGTGTACTATTGTTACGTACCAAGCAATAACACTGGTGCAAGACTATGAGAGAGCTAGCATGACTGCATGACTACATATTTGCCAAGTATCAAGAGTAGCAACCAACCATCGGTGTCGCATGCGTCTTGTGATTTTGTCAATACCCACGGCAACATGCAAATACAGACATGAACGATATGAAATAGAGAGTAAGCTCAAATCTTAAAAGCAACACTACGAGCTTCGACATATAAAATGAAAGAGCAGGTCAAGTTTAGTAATCATAAATCTTCTAATATAGGAATACGAGACACCGCGATGAAATATCTATTAGTGCATAGAGGGCTGGCACGGGTAGCTTATTTAGATAAGCTCCAAGCATCTGTATTGTATTTGTAGCCAAAGTCCAATTCACCCACCAGAATGAAAGAGAGAGTAAGCCGATTCCTTCCCCCGAGCTGAAAGAAATGCGAACATAATGAATGAACAATCTGTTTTCTCGCATCGATGCCCTTCCAGTTTAGAATTAGATAAGAAAACAATATTGGACGGGGTTGGCAAGTCTTACTCGAATACTCGCCAGTCACCATGGATCCTTGCGCGCTGCTTGCTCTGCCCCTAGCGCGCTGCTATCTCCGTCATTTGATAATTTGACTGGTACCTGAGATGTACTAATTGATTGATGTGTAGTACGGAGTATAACAATTCGGTTTTGCATGTGGTTCACCTCTGCCGCCGATGGATGAATGGGAAAGAAGCATGGACTCTGGTAGTAGGTCGAGCACCAAATCGGGACCGGCATATTCAGAGCGTCTTGTATGCTGAGGAAATGAGGAGTAGCCGCCGGATGCCTTGAATCGCCGGTTATGGGGGTCAGATCTGGCTCGGGGACGATTCAAATTGAGGCGCACTACTGAAGCACTATATTGTGTTTATCCTTATGGTCGTAGCTTTCTTTACTCTTTTCGTACGGGATAAATGATGTCAAAATATATTGTTACCTACCAAAAAATAATACGGCCATGATAGTGCTATGAGAGAGCTAGCACCACTATATATATTTGTCAAGTATCAAAATCTAGACATTATCAGTCTCTCCATGCACCGTGTAGGTTTGCCAATTGTTGTAGCAACATGAAAATGTGGAAATGAACACACAGACAGAGAGAGGAATTGAATAATAATTCACAGAGACTAGTGCAGCTACAGAAAAGAGGAGAAAGAGCTGGCGAAGTGTAGCGATCATAAATCTTCTGTATCGGAATAGGAGACATTGGGGAAGAAATGTTTATTTGTGCATAGAGCTAGATAGCAAACAGGTTCTTAGGCACAGGGATGACGGAAAAGATTTGGGGGCCCAATTTATTTTGCTTAACTAGAATTGGTTCGAAGTCCCGAGTAATAAATTAGTGGATGTATTAGACTGTAAGGGCAGTCCCAGTCCTCAATACTCACTACTGGAAAAGGACATGCTGCCGACATATTTCGTGTGCGCCGAGTGCCAGAACACGGTGCACTCAGTAAAAGCAGTTTTCTGCCGTGTGTGAATCAAAAACACGTACTCGGCACCCTAAGAGCATGTCGGCAAAGAGAGATGTATGCTGAGTGTCCGAGAAAGACACTCAGCGAAGAAGGAACACTCGGCATACAAACGCTAGAACACTCAGGCACAAAACAACACTCGGTATACATAGAACAAAACACTCAGCACCGGGGCACACTCGGCATTAGTATTTTATGGTGATCCAAATCCGTATCTATAAGTGAGAAGGCTAACGACGGAGCGAAGCGAGGTCCCGAGACAGGGGGACTGCCGGGGGAGCGGGGGCGCTGCCCCCGCGGTACGGTACGAGTTGTAACCGACCAGGACACCGATTGTTGCCGACCTAGTTTAGGTCAGGACCACTATAAATACGTCTTGTAAGCCGCCGCCGGAGATAAGCCACACATTGTAAATCCCGGCGCGTTTGTAACCTCACCCCGAAATAGTGAAGTATTGCTGGCTGGCGCCCGTGGTTTTTCTCTTCCTTGTTGGAAGGGTTTTCCACGTTAAAATCTCGTGTCCCCCGTTGGTTTGATCTTGCTTAATTTCATCGTTGTTTTGCTATCGCTTGTCACAAGTGGTATCAGAGCCTTGGTTTCAGATTAGGGTTTTGCGATGGCATCGATGAAGTTTGATCTACCGTTGCTGGACTACAAGACGAGGTTTTCTCTGTGGCAAGTCAAGATGCGTGCGATTCTATCGCAGGCTTCGGATCTTGATGAGGCGCTGGATGCGTTCGGAAAGAAGGACGCGAAGGAGTGGTCTCCTGAGGAAAAGCGCAAGGATCGTAAGGCTTTGTCATTAATTCAACTTCATCTTTCTAATGATATCTTGCAAGAGGTGCTGCAGGAGAAATCCGCGGCAGCGTTGTGGCTTAAGCTGGAATCAATCTGCATGTCCAAGGATCTAACCAGCAAGATGCACGTGAAGATGAAGTTGTTCTCGCACAAGATGCAGGAAGGTGGTTCTGTGATGAACCACTTGTCGATCTTCAAGGAGATCGTGGCCGACCTAGTGTCGATGGAGGTAAAATATGATGATGAAGATTTAGCTCTTCTGTTATTATGTTCGCTGCCTAGTTCCTTTACAAATCTGCGAGATACCATATTGTTGAGCCGCGATGATCTAACCCTCACGGAAGTATGTGAGGCCCTGCAGACCAGGGAAAAGATGAAAGGTATGGTGCAGACTGACGCATCACCCTCCAAGGGCGATGCATTGCAGGTTCGAGGCAGGCCTGAGCAGCGAGATAACAACTACAACAACAACAACAACAGAGATAAGAGCAGAGGCCGTTCAAAGTCCAAAGGACGAGACAAGTTCTGCAGGTACTATAAGAAAACCAATCACACCATTGATGATTGCTGGAAGGTGCAGAACAAGGAGAAAAGGAATGGCACTTACCAACCGAAGAATAAATCTGACGGTAATGGTAATGGTAAGGTTGCTGTTGTTGCTGGTGATAATAGTTCTGATGGTGAATGCTTAGCTATTTTTGCTGCATGTGTTACCCGTGATGATGAGTGGATTCTTGATACTGCTTGTTCGTTTCATATTTGCTGTAACAAAGATTGGTTCAGTTCTTATGAGATTGTGCAGACTGGAGATTTCGTGCGTGTGGGGAACGACAACAAATGTCATATTGTTGGCATTGGATCTGTTCAGATCAAGACCCATGATGGGATGACACGCACACTGACGGGAGTGAAACACATACCATCCATGGCGAGAAACTTGATCTCGTTGAGTACCCTTGACTGTGACGGGTACAAGTACGCCGGAGGGAATAAACGCCTGAAGGTATCGAAAGGTTCTCTTATTGTTATGGTTGGTGATATGAATTCTGCCAAGTTATATATTCTTAAAGGTAGCACTTTGTCTGGTACTGCTGCTGTTATTACTAATGATGATCCAAGTACAACTAACCTTTGGCACAAGCGACTTGGACATATGAGTGAACTTGGTATGGCAGAATTGGTCAAGAGAGAACTGCTGAAGGACTGCAATATGAGTAAGTTGACGTTCTGTGAACACTGCGTGTTTGGTAAGCATAAGAGAGTTAAGTTCAATGCTTCCGTTCATACCACTAAAGGTACATTAGATTATGTACATGCTGATTTGTGGGGGCCTTCACGTAAGCCCTCTTATGGTGGTGCTCGTTATATGCTTACTATTATTGATGATTACTCTAGAAGAGTTTGGCCTTATTTTATGAAAATAAAGATGATACTTTTGTTGCTTTTAAAGAGTGGAAAGTTATGATTGAAAGACAAACTGAGAGGAAGGTGAAGTTGCTTCGTACTGACAATGGTGGCGAATTTTGTTCGTATGAATTTGATGATTATTGCAGGCAGGAAGGCATTGTCAGGCATCACACCATCCCGTACACACCTCAGCAGAATGGTGTAACGGAGCGGATGAACAGGACTATCATCTCCAAAGCTCGCTGCATGTTGTCCAACGCCCGCATGAACAGGCGTTTTTGGGCTGAGGCTGCCAACACCGCCTGCTACTTGATCAACAGGTCACCGTCCATTCCCCTTGACAAGAAAACTCCTATTGAGGTATGGTCTGGTGAACCGGCTGATTATTCACAATTGAAAGTTTTTGGTTGCACTGCCTATGCTCATGTTGATAATGGAAAGTTAGAGCCTAGAGCTGTTAAGTGCTTATTTCTTGGTTATGGTTCCGGAGTGAAAGGATATAAGTTGTGAAATCCGGAAACTAAAAAGACTTTCTTCAGCCGGAGTGTTGTGTTTAATGAATCTGTTATGTATCAGGACAGTCTGACTACTGATATTGTGCCAGATTCTTCTGATAAGGACGAACCACAGGTTCGTTTGCAGGTGGAGCATATGGAGCACCTAGATGAGGAGGTAACAGAAACTGTTGATGAGGAGATTGTGCAAACCTCACCTCCTGTTTTGCAGCAACCGTCGATTGCTGCTGATCGGCCAAGGGGAAACATTGTTCCCCCTAACCGATTAATTGAAGAATGTGATGTTGTTTATTTTGCTCTAAGTTGTGCTGAACAGGTGGAGCATGAGGCTGAACCAGCTACATACACTGAAGCTATTGCTTCGGTTGATCGTGACAAGTGGATTGGTGCAATGCACGAGGAGATGCAATCACTTGATAAGAATGGCACATGGGATGTTGTGCGCTTGCCTAAACAAAAGAAGGCCGTCCGCTGCAAGTGGATCTTTAAGAGAAAGGAAGGTTTGTCTCCTAATGAGCCTCCAAGGTTTAAGACAAGGTTAGTAGCTAAAGGTTTCAGCCAAATTCCCGGTGTGGGTTATAATGATGTGTTCTCCCCGGTTGTCAAGCATAGTTCTATTCGTACATTCTTCAGTATTGTTGCTATGCATGATCTTGAGCTTGAGCAGTTAGATGTGAAGACTGCATTTTTGCATGGAGAACTTGAGGAGGAGTTATACATGGACCAACCAGAAGGGTTCATAGTGCCTGGTAAAGAGGATTTCGTGTGCAAGCTAAAGAAGTCCCTTTACGATTTGAAACAATCTCCTCGACAGTGGTATAAAAGGTTTGATTATTTTATGATGTCACATGGCTTTAAGAGGTCTGAATATGATAGCTGTGTGTACATTAAATTTGTTGATGAATCGCCTATATACTTACTGCTATATGTTAATGATATGTTAATTGCTGCCAAGAGCATGAAGGAAATCACTACGTTGAAGAAACAGTTGAGTAGTGAGTTTGAGATGAAGGATCTTGGTCCTGCTAAGAAAATTCTAGGTATGGAAATTTCAAGAGACAGAAAATCTAGATTGCTATTTCTTGGTCAGGAGAATTACATTATGAAAGTTCTTCATCGTTTTAACATGCATGATGCAAAGTCTGTTAGTACACCTATTGCTCCTCATTTTAAGTTGTCAGCATTGCAATGTCCTAGTTTTGACAAAGAAATTGAGTACATGTCTCGAGTTCCATATTCTAGTGCTGTTGGTTCCTTAATATATGCCATGGTGTGTTCTCGACCTGATTTGTCTTATGCTATGAGCTTGGTCAGTCGATACATGGCTAATCCTGGTAAAGAACATTGGAAAGCTGTTCAGTGGATTTTCAGGTACCTTCGCGGCACATCCAACGCTTGCTTGAAGTTTGGCAAGACTGGTGAGGGACTCGCAGGCTATGTGGATTCAGATTTTGCTGCCGACTTGGATAAGAGGAGGTCCCTCACAGGTTATGTATTTACTGTTAGTGGATGTGCTGTTAGCTGGAAGGCTACCTTGCAGGGTGTTGTTGCACAATCTACTACTGAGGCTGAGTACATGGCTATTGCTGAAGCATGTAAAGAATCTGTTTGGTTGAAAGGTCTGTTTGCTGAGCTTTGTGGAGATGATACTTGTATTAACCTGTTCTGTGACAGTCAAAGTGCCATTTACCTTACTAAGGATCAGATGTTCCATGAGAGAACAAAGCACATTGATGTCAAATACCATTATGTGCGTGATGTTGTTGCACAAGGTAAGCTGAAGGTATGCAAGATCAGTACTCATGATAATCCTGCTGATATGATGACAAAGCCAGTTCCTATTGCTAAGTTTTGAGCTTTGCTCGAGCTTAGTTGGTATAACTGTTTAGCCCAATAGGCTAGTTGGCGCCGAAAGTGTTTTCTTTGATGTTTCAGGGTGAAGGATTGTTGATGCTACAAGATGGAATTTGGCTCAAGGATGGAGTGTTATTTTATGGTGATCCAAATCCGTTTCTATAAGTGAGAAGGCTAACGACGGAGTGAAGCGAGGCCCCGAGACAGGGGGACTGCCGGGGGAGCGGGGGCGCTGCCCCCGCGGTACGGTACGAGTTCTAACCGACCAAGACACCGATTGTTGCCGACCTAGTTTAGGTCAGGACCACTATAAATACGTCTTGTAAGCCGCCGCCGGAGATAAGCCACACATTGTAAATCCCGGCGCGTTTGTAACCTCACCCCGAAATAGTGAAGTATTGCTGGCTGGCGCCCGTGGTTTTTCTCTTCCTTGTTGGAAGGGTTTTCCACGTTAAAATCTCGTGTCCCCCGTTGGTTTGATCTTGCTTAATTTCATCGTTGTTTTGCTATCGCTTGTAACAGGCATATAATCATGCCATGTGTCCACCGTCGCCGGACCTAACGGCTCCGTGACGGAGTGACCTAGTTGCCGAGTGCCAAGACGGACAACACTCGGCAAACAGTCGGCGCGAAAAAATCAAATTTTGCCGAGTGTTTGCCGACATGTCGGTACTCGGCAAAGATGCCACCTACCACCGCGGTACTGTTCCCACCTACCACACTTTGCCGAGTGTCTGCCGACATGTCGGTACTCGGCAAACACGCCACCTACCACCGCAACCCGACAGCTCCCACCTACCACGGTCTTTGCCGAGTGTTTCGGCGCGAGGCACTCAGCAAAGACGCCACCTACCACCTCTACCCAGCCCTATATATACCCCCGTTTTCAGCTGGTTCAACACATCCAGTTCACTACTTGTTTCAATTCTTTGTGTTAGTCGAAACTGGACTGTTGCCACCTACCACCGCTTTGCCGAGTGTTGCAACCAACCACACACTCGGCAAAGAAACCCTAATCCGCACTTATGCACTGTTGCCACCTACCACAACTTTGCCGAGTGTTGCAACCTACCACACACTCGGCAAAGAAACCCTAATCTGCACTTCTGCACTGTTTCCACCTACCACCACTTTGCCGAGTGTTGCAACCTACCAAACACTCGGCAAAGAGCCCACCTACCACTACTCAACTCCTGGCCGTTAGGCCTATATATACCCCATGTTTCGACCAGGTCGGGACACTCACTTCTCCCAGCTCACTATGTGTTAGTACAACACAAAATGTTCGGGTTCCCTAGCTACGTCCAACGGTGTATGCATATTTACGGCATTAGCTAGCCACCGTTGGGCTGTAGCTAGGGGAAACCGTGTGTTTTGTTCAATCGATGGTGTTGCCCCCTAGCTCGGTCATGCTATTAGTCGAATACAAATCATTCGGGTTCCCTAGCTACGTCCAACGGTGCATATGCATTCACGGTATATTAGCGAGCCACCGTTGGCTGTAGCTAGGGGAAACCGTGTGTTTTGTTCCATCTTATACACAGATCTTATTATATTTCTGACTTTGTCATTATTTTGATTTTTCTTATATTTTTCTCTGCCGAGTACATGACCAAGACACTCGCCAACCTTTTCCTATATAACATTATTCTGTGCAGCCAAGCTTAGGTTCACTCACTCCCTCACTCACAAACAGCTCGCTATGTACCTAATATGAAGCACACCATATTCCGTTGGTTTGCATCAGGTGACGGCGGCTCGGCGTCGCGGTGCGGCCACCGTTCCACGACGCCGTCGGAGGGAGAGAGCGCACACCGCGCCGTAACGAGCAGACGGGGGCGACGAGCTCCAGATGAAGGCAAGACGTCTGTCCATGTGTAGCATGAACGATAGTCTTTCATAGCTTAAATAAAATATCGCTCTCTTTCTGTCCATGTATTTCGGTCGTCGGTCAGTCGACCTTGTAGTTCGGTCATTTGCAACCCTGCTTTATTGTACTAGTTGATAAGTGGCTTTTGCCGCGTGTGACATAAAGATGGGTTTTTAATGTTCCTATGTCTTACCCTAACACAACCAAGCAAAAAAGTCCACAGCGCTATCCCCTCTCGAGGCCGGTCAAAGGGGTAGACGGCGAAGTTTGACTCTCTCCAGCTAGTTCAGGGTTTCACCGTAGCGGGGCTCCGGAGCGTCGGAGTCCGACCAAAACCTAGGTGGCGCCACTACATAGGTATACAAGTGTCACTACTAGGAAACTAGCTATAGGTGGAATGCTATTTGTGGCGCACCATTATTCCATATGCGCCACTAAATTGTTTTTTTGTGGCGCACCACTTGGCATGCGCCACAGAAATATGTCTTTCTGTGGCGCATGCGTCTAGATGCGTCAGAGAAATATGTCTTTCTGTGGCGCATGGGGCCACATGCGCCACAGAAAGACATATTTCTCTGACGCATCTAGACGCATGCGCCACAGAAATATGGTGGCCCCGGCACCAATGATTGGGTGGGTGCCCTTTCTGTGGCGCATGGGGCCACATGCGCCACAAGAAATCACAATTCTGTGGCGCACGGGGCCACATGCGCCACAGAAAGTAACAATTTTGTGGCGCATGCCCCCCCCCCCCCCCCCCCGTGGATCGCCTTTTTAGTTTTGCACGTAGTGAAAGAAAATGATAAAAAATTCAAAAAATAAAATCCTTTTAGATATATGGAAGGTTTAGGGTCTAGTTTGTAGGAAAAATTTGAAATACACATTTTGACCTTTTTCCAATAGTAGGTGAAGAAATATTAAATTGGTCATAACTTTTGCATACGACGTCGAAAAAATGCGTATAATACCTTAAAAAAACTCCAAAATTTTCAGATTTTCAAAATTCCAAACGAAAAAAAGTTATGGCCAACAGAAGAATTTTCCCAGCAAAATCAAAAAAAATTCAAAAAAAGGAAAAAAAAATTCTGTGGCGCATGTCTAGCCCATGCGCCACAGAATTGTGAGATTCAAAATTTGAATCCCGCCGGCGCCCCTCATCTCCCTCTCTTTTCCCCTTTTCTCCTCATCTCCTCCAGTTCTCCCTCCACTTCTCTCTCCACTTCTCCTCTTTCTTTCTCCTCTCCTCTTCCCTTCTCCTCTACACTTCTCTCCCCTTCTCCTCCCTCCTCCATCTCTTCTCCTCTACTCCACATCTTCTCTACTCCTCCTCCACCTCCACCTCCACCTCCACCTCCACCTCCGGCGACCTCCTCCACAACTCCGGCGAGCTCCACAACTCCGGCGACCTCCTCACCACCCCGGCGACCACCTCCACAACCCCGACGACCTCAACCCCGACGACCTCCACCTTCGGTGACCTCCTCCTCCACCTCCGGCGACCTCCTCCACCACCGGCAACCTCCTCCTCCACTCTGGTGACCTCGGCCTCCACTCCGACGACCTCCTCCTCCACTCCGGTGACCTCATCCGGTGACCTCCGACGACCCCTTCCTCCACCCACGGCAACACGGTCTCCGACGAGCTCCGACGAAATTCCGGCGGCCAGATCTAGATCCAGATCTGGATCTAGATCTGGCCGCCCTTTTTTTTGAAATTCAAAAAAAATTCTGTGGCGCACCAAGGTGGGATGCGCCACTAAAATATTTCTGTGGCGCACGGTGCTGGGATGCGCCACAGAATTTGGCATTTCTGTGGCGCACCACCGGCGTGCGCCACAGAAATATATTTTAGTGGCGAGGATTTAGTGGCGCATCCACTATTTCCAGGGATGCGCCACAGAATTGTGAAAAGGTGCGCCACTGATAGCCTGTTTCCTAGTAGTGTGTGGTGGGAGGTCTATGTGGCGAAGATCCTACTTCGGCGTGTGGCCGGCTTCACCGGGGTCACTTACTCACTAGTAAGTTTCTGGACACGGAGGACGAAACTCCCACTTTCGACAGACCGGGGGAATCTTGCGATCACATGAGATAAAGATGGGTTTTTAATGTTCCCATGTCCTATCCTAACACAACCAAGCAAGAAAGTCCACAACGCTACCCCCTCTCGAGGTCGGTCAAAGGGGTAGACGGCGCAGTTTGACTCTCTCTAGCCGGTTCAGGGTTTCACCTTAGCGGGGCTTCGGAGCGTCGGAGTCCGACCAAACCTGGGTGGCGCCACTACGTAGGTATACAAGTGTGGTGGGAGGTCTACGTGGCGAAGATCCTACTTCGGCGTGTGGCCAGCTTCACCGGGGTCACTTACTCACTAGTAAGTTTCTGGACTCGGAGAACGAAACTCCCACTTTCGACAAACCGGAGGGAATCTTGCGATCACATGAGATAAAGTTGGGTTTTTAATATTCCTATGTCCTACCCTAACACAACCAAGAAAAAATGTCCACAGCGCTACCCCCTCTCAAGGCCGGTCAAAGGGTAGACGGCGAAGTTTGACTCTCCCCAGCTGGTTCAGGGTTTCGCCTTAGCGGGGCTTCGGAGCGTCGGAGTCCGATCAACCTACGTGGCGCCACTACATAGGTATACAAGTGTGGTGGGAGGTCTACGTGACGAAGATCCTACTTTGGCGTGTGGCCGGCTTCACCGGGGTCACTTACTCACTAGTAAGTTTCTGAACTCGGAGGACGAAACTCCCACTTTCACCAGACGGGGGGAATCTTGCGATCACATGAGATAAAGATGGGTTTTTAATGTTCCTATGTCCTACCCTAACACAACCAAGCCAAAAGACCACTGCGCTACCCCCTCTCGAGGTCGGTCGAAGGGGTAGACGGCGTAGTTCGACTCTCTCCAGCTGGTTCAGGGTTTCACCTTAGCGGGTCTTCGGAGCGTCGGAGTCCGACCAGAACCTGGGTGGCGCCACTACGTAGGTATACAAGTGTGGTGGGAAGTCTACGTGGCGAAGATCCTACTTCGGCATGTGGCCGGCTTCACCGGGGTCACTTACTCACTAGTAAGTTTCTGGACTCGGAGGACGAAACTCCCACTTTCGATATACCAGAGGGAATCTTGCGATCACATGAGATAAAGATGGGTTTTTAATATTCCTATGTCCTACCGTAACACAACCAAGAAAAAAGTCCACAGCGCTACCCCCTCTCGAGGCCGGTCAAGGGGGTAGACGGCGAAGTTTGACTCTCCCCGCTGGTTCAGGGTTTCGCCTTAGCGGGGCTTCGGAGCGTCGGAGTCTGACCAAAACCTACGTGTCGCCACTACGTAGGTATACAAGTGTGGTGGGATGTCTACATGACGAAGATCCTACTTCGGCGTGTGGCCGGCTTCACCGGGGTCACTTACTCACTAATAAGTTTCTGGACTCGGAGGACGAAACTCCCACGTTCGACAGACCGGAGGGAATCTTGCGATCACATGAGATAAAGATGGGTTTTTAATGTTCCTATGTCCTACCCTAACACAACCCAGCAAAAAATTCCACAGCGCTATCCCCTCTCGAATCTGGTCGAAGGGGTAGACGGCAAAGTTTGACTCTCTCCAACTGGTTCTGGGTTTCGCCGTAGCGGGGCTCCGAAGCGTCGGAGTCCGACCAAAACCTAGGTGGCGCCACTACGTAGGTATAGAAGTGTGGTGGGAGGTCTACATGGCGAAGATCCTACTTCGGCATGTGGCCGGCTTCACCGGGGTCACTTACTCACTAGTAAGTTTCTGGACTCGGAGGACGAAACTCCCACTTTCGACAGACCGGAGGGAATCTTGCGATCACATGAGATAAGTATGGGTTTTTAATGTTCCTATGTCCTACCCTAACACAACCAAGCAAAAAAGTCCACAGCGCTACCCCCTCTCGAGGCCGGTCGAAGGGGTAGATGGCGCAGTTTGACTCTCTCCTGCTGGTTCAGGGTTTCACGTTAGCGAGGCTCCGGAGCATCGGAGTCCGACCAAAACCTAGGTGGCGACACTACGTAGGTATACAAGTGTGGTGAGAGTTCTACGTGGCGAAGATCCTACTTCGGCGTGTGGCCGGCTTCACCGGGGTCACTTACTCACTAGTACATTTCTGGACACGGAGGGCGAAACTCCCACTTTCGATAGACCGGAGGGAATCTTGCGATCACATGAGATAAAGATGGGTTTTTAATATTCCTATGTCCTACCCTAACACAACCAAGTAAAAAAGTCCACGGCGCTTCCTAGGGGCGGAGCTGCTTGGGCACACCCTGATGCACATGCATCAGGGTGCATGATTTTTTTAAGCCTAACCTAGCACATAAAAAGGAATTTTGCATCAGGCTGGCCCCCTATATTTTTTCACTGTTTGAGAGGGCATCAGGGTTAATGTTAGTCCAGCTTCGCCCCTGGCGCTACCCCCTCTCGAGGCCGGTCAAAGGGGTAGACGGCGAAGTTTGACTCTCCCCAGCTCGTTCAGGGTTTCGCCTTAGCGGGGCTTCAGAGCGTCGGAGTCCGACCAAAACTTAGGTGGCTCCACTACGTAGGTATACAAGTGTGGTGGGAGGTCTACGTGACGAAGATCCTACTTCGGCGTGTGGCCGGCTTCACCGGGGTCACTTACTCACTAATAAGTTTCTGTACTCGGAGGACGAAACTCCCACTTTCGACAGACCGGAGGGAATCTTGCGATCACATGAGATAAAGATGGGTTTTTAATGTTCCTATGTCCTACCCTAATACAACCAAGCAAAAAAAGTTCACAGCGCTACCCCCTCTTGAGGCCGGTCGAAGAGGTAGACGGCGAAGATTGACTCTCTCCAGCTGGTTCCGGGTTTCGCCATAGCGGGGCTCCGGAGTGTCGGAGTCCGACCAAAACCTAGGTGGCGCCACTACGTAGGTATACAAGTGTGGTGAGAGGTCTACGTGGCGAAGATCCTACTTTGGCGTGTGGCCGGCTTCACCGGGGTCACTTACTTACTAGTAAGTTTCTGGACTCGGAAGATGAAACTCCCACTTTCGACAGACCGGAGGGAATCTTGCGATCACATGAGATAAATATGTGTTTTTAATGTTCCTATGTCCTACCCTAACACAACCAAGCAAAAAAGTCCACAACGCTACCCCCTCTCGAGGCCGGTCAAAGAGGTAGATGGCGAAGTTTGACTCTCTCCAGCTGGTTCAGGGTTTCACCTTAGTGGGGTTCGGAGCGTCGGAGTCCGACCAAAACCTAGGTGGCGCCACTACGTAGGTACACAAGTGTGGTGGGAGGTCTACGTGGCGAAGATCCTACTTCGTCATGTGGCCGGCTTCACCGGGGTCACTTACTCACTAGTGAGTTTCTGGACTCGGAGGACGAAACTCCAACTTTCGACAGACCGGAGGGAATCTTGCAATCACATGAGATAAAGATGGGTTTTTAATGTTACTATGTTCTACCCTAACACAACCAAGCAAAAAAGTCCAAAGCGCTACCCCCTCTCGAGGCCGGTCGAAGGGGTAGACGGCGAAGTTTGACTCTCTCCAGCTGGTTTAGGGTTCCGCCGTAGCGGGGCTCCGAAGCGTCGGAGTCCGAGCAAAACCTAGGTGGCGCCACTACATAGGTATACAAGTGTGGTGAGAGGTCTACGTGGCAAAGATCCTACTTCGGTGTGTGGCCGGCTTCACCGGGGTCACTTACTCACTAGTAAGTTTCTGGACTCGGAAGACGAAACTCCAACTTTCGACAGACCGGAGGGAATCTTGCAATCACATGAGATAAAGATGGGTTTTTAATGTTCCTATGTTCTACCCTAACACAACAAAGCAAAAAAGTCCAAAGCCCTACCCCCTCTCGAGGCCGGTCGAAGGTGTAGACGGCGAAGTTTGACTCTCTCCAGCTGGTTCAGGGTTTCGCCGTTGCGGGGCTCCGAAGCGTCGGAGTCCGACCAAAACCTAGGTGGCGCCACTACATAGGTATACAAGTGTGGTGAGAGGTCTACGTGGCAAAGATCCTACTTCGGTGTGTGGCCGGCTTCACCGGGGTCACTTACTCACTAGTAAGTTTCTGGACTCGGAGGACGAAACTCCCACTTTCGACAGACCGGAGGGAATCTTGCGATCAATATGAGATAAAGATGGTTTTTAACGTTCCTATGTCCTACCCTAACACAACCTAGAAAAAATGTCCACAGCGCTATCCCCTCTCGAGGCCGGTCAAAGGGGTAGACGGTGAAGTTTGACTCTCCCCAGCTGGTTCCGGGTTTTGCCTTAGCGGGGCTTCGGAGCGTCGGAGTCGAAACAACCTACGTGGCGCCACTACGTAGGTATACAAGTGTGGTGGGAGGTCTATGTGACGAAGATCCTACTTTGGCGTGTGGCCGGGTTCACCGGGGTCACTTACTCACTCGTAATTTTCTGGACTCGGATTAGAAAACTCCCACTTTCACCAGACCGGGGGGAATCTTGCGATCACATGAGATAAAGATTGGTTTTTAATGTTCCTATGTCCTACCCTAACACAACCAAGCAAAAAAGTCCACACCGCTACCCCCTCTCGGGGTCGGTCGAAGGGGTAGACGATGCAGTTTGACTCTCTCCAGCTGGTTCAGGGTTTCACCTTAGCGGGTCTTCGGAGCGTCGGAGTCCGACCAAAACCTGGGTGGCGCCACTATGTAGGTATACAAGTGTGGTGGGAGGTCTACGTGGCGAAGATCCTACTTCGGCGTGTGGCCGGCTTCATCGGGGTCACTTACTCACTAGTAAGTTTCTGGACTCGGAGGACGAAACTCCCACTTTCGACATACCGGAGGGAATCTTGCGATCACATGAGATAAAGACGGGTTTTTAATATTCATATGTCCTACCCTAACACAACCAAGAAAAAAAGTCCACAGCGCTAGCCCCTCTCGAGGCCGGTCAAAGGGGTAGATGGCGAAGTTTGACTCTGCCCAGCTGGTTCAGGGTTTCGCCTTAGCGGGGCTTCGGAGCGTCGGAGTCCGACCAAAACCTACGTGGCGCCACTACGTAGGTATACAAGTGTGGTGGGAGGTCTATGTGATGAAGATCCTACTTCAGCGTGTGGCCGGCTTCACCGGGCTCACTTACTCACTAATAAGTTGCTGGACTCGGAGGACGAAACTCCCACCTTCGACAGACTGGAGGGAATCTTGCGATCAAATGAGATAAAGATGGGTTTTTAATGTTCCTATGTCCTACCCTAACACAACCCAGCAAAAAAGTCCACAGCGCTACCCCCTCTCGAGGCCGGTCGAAGGGGTAGACGGCGAAGTTTGACTCTCTCTAACTGGTTCAGGGTTTCGCCGTAGCGGGGCTCCGAAGCGTTGGAGTCCGACCAAAACCTAGGTGGTGCGAATACGTAGGTATACAAGTGTGGTGGGTGGTCTACGTGGCGAAGATCCTACTTCGGCGTGTGGCCGGCTTCACCGGGGTCACTTACTTACTAGTAAGTTTCTAGACTCGGAGGACGAAACTCCCACTTTCGATAGACCGTTGGGAATCTTGCGATCACATGAGATAAAAACGTGTTTTTAATGTTCCTATGTCCTACCCTAACACAACCAAGCAGAAAAGTCCACAGCGCTACCCCCTCTCAAGGCCGGTCAAAGGGGTAGACGGAAAAGTTTGACTGTCTCCAGCTGGTTCAGGGTTTCACCTTAGCGGGGCTTCGGAGTGTCGGAGTCCGACCAAAACCTAGGTGGCGCGACTACGTAGGTATACAAGTGTGGTGGGAGGTCTACGTGGCGAAGATCCTACTTCGGCGTGTGGCCAGCTTCACCGGGGTCACTTACTCACTAGTAAGTTTCCGCACTCGGAGGACAAAACTCCCACTTTCGACAGACCGGGGGGAATCTTGCGATCACATGAGATAAAGATGGGTTTTGTATGTTCCTATGTCCTACCCTAACACAACCAAGCAAAAAAGTCCACAACGCTACCCCCTCTCGAGGCCGGTCAAAGGGGTAGACGGCGAAGTTTGACTCTCTCCAGCTGGTTCAGGGTTTCGCCGTAGCGGGGCTCCGGAGCGTCGGAGTCCGACCAAAACCTAGGTGGCGCCACTACGTAGGTATACAAGTGTGGTGGGAGGTCTACGTGGCGAAGATCTTATTTCGGCGTGTGGCCGGCTTCACCAGGGTCACTTACTCACTAGTAAGTTTTTGGACTCGGAGGACGAAACTCCCACTTTCGACAGACCGGAGGGAATCTTGCGATCACATGAGATAAGGATGGGTTTTTAATGTTCCTACGTCCTACCCTAACACAACCAAGCAAAAAAGTCCACAGTGCTACCCCCTCTCAAGGCCGATCGAAGGGGTAGACGGCGCAGTTTGACTCTCTCCAGCTGGTTCAGGGTTTCACCTTAGCGGGGCTCCGGAGCATCGGAGTCCGACCAAAACCTAGGTGGCACCACTATGTAGGTATACAAGTGTGGTGAGAGTTCTACGTGGCGAAGATCCTACTTCAGCGTGTGGCCGGCTTCACTGGGGTCACTTACTCACTAGTAAGTTTCTGGACACGGAGGACGAAACTCCCACTTTCGACAGACCGGAGGGAATCTTGCGATCACATGAGATAAAGATGGGTTTTTAATATACCTATGTCCTACCCTAACACAACTAAGCAAAAAGTCCACAGCGCTACCTAGGGGCGGAGCTTCTTGGGCACACCCTGATGCACATGCATCAGGGTGCAAGATTTTTTAAGCCTAACCTAGCACATAAAAAGGAATTTTGCATCAGGTTGGCCCACTATATTTTTTCACTGTTTGAGAGGGTATCAGGGTTAATGTTAGTCTAGCTTCGCCCCTGGCGCTACCAACTCTCGAGGCCGGTCAAAGGGGTAGACGGCGAAGTTTGACTCTCCCCAGCTGGTTCAGGGTTTCGTCTTAGTGGGGCTTCAGAGCGTCGGAGTCCGACCAAAACTTAGGTGGATCCACTACGTAGGTATACAAGTGTGGTGGGAGGTCTACGTGACAAAGATCCTACTTCGGCATGTGGCCGGCTTCACCGGGGTCACTTACTCACTAATACGTTTCTGGACTCGGAGGACGAAACTCCCACTTTCGACAGACCGGAGGGAATCTTGCGATCACATGAGATAAAGATGGGTTTTTAATGTTCCTATGTCCTACCCTAATACAACCAAGCAAAAAAAAAGTTCACAGCGCTACCCCCTCTCGAGGCCGGTCGAAGAGGTAGACGGCGAAGTTTGACTCTCTCCAGCTGGTTCAGGGTTTCGCCGTAGCGGGGCTCTGGAGCGTTCGAGTCCGACCAAAACCTAGGTGGCGCCACTACGTAGGTATACAAGTGTGGTGAGATGTCTATGTGGCGAAGATCCTACTTCGGCGTGTGGCCGGCTTCACCGGGGTCACTTACTTACTAGTAAGTTTCTGGACTCGGAAGACGAAACTCCCACTTTCGACAGACCGGAGGGAATCCTGCGATCACATCAGATAAATATGTGTTTTTAATGTTCCTATGTCCTACCCTACCACAACCAAGCAAAAAAGTCCATAGCGCTACCCCCTCTCGAGGCCGGTCAAAGAGATAGATGGCGAAGTTTGACTCTCTCCAACTGGTTCAGGGTTTCACCTTAGCGGGGCTTCGAAGCGTCGGAGTCCGACCAAAACCTAGGTGGCGCCACTACGTAGGTACACAAGTGTGGTGGGAGGTCTACGTGGCGAAGATCCTACTTCAGCATGTGGCCGGCTTCACCAGGGTCACTTACTCACTAGTGAGTTTCTGGACTCGGAGGACGAAACTCCAACTTTCGACAGACCGGAGGGAATCTTGCAATCACATGAGATAAAGATGGGTTTTTAATGTTCCTATGTTCTACCCTAACACAACCAAGAAAAAAAGTCCAAAGCGCTACCCCCCTCGAGGCCGGTCGAAGGGGTAGACGGCGAAGTTTGACTCTCTCCAGCTGGTGCAGGGTTTCGCCGTAGCGGGGCTCCGAAGCGTCGGATTCCGACCAAAACCTAGGTGGCGATACTACATAGGTATACAAGTGTGGTGAGAGGTCTAAGTGGCGAGGATCCTACTTCGGTGTGTGGCCGGCTTCACCGGGGTCACTTACTCACTAGTAAGTTTCTGGACTCGGAGGACGAAACTCCCACTTTCGACAGACCAGAGGGAATCTTGCGATCACATGAGATAACGATGGGTTTTGTATGTTCCTATGTCCTACTCTAACACAACCAAGCAAAAAAGTCCACAGCGCTACCCCCTCTCGAGGCCGGTCGAAGGGGTAGACGGCGAAGTTTGACTCTCTCCAGCTAGTTCAGGGTTTCACCGTAACGGGGCTCCGGAGCGTCGGACTCCGACCAAAACCTAGGTAGCGCCACTATGTAGGTATACAAGTGTGGTGGGAGGTCTACGTGGCGAAGATCCTACTTCGGCGTGTGGCCGGCTTCACCGGGGTCACTTACTTACTAGTAAGTTTCTGGACTCGGAGGACAAAACTCCCATTTCGACAGACCGGAGGGAATCTTGCGATCACATGAGATAAAGATGGGTTTTTAATGTTCGTATGTCCTACCCTAACACAACCAAGAAAAAAGTCCACAGTGCTACCCCCTCTTGAGGCCGGTCGAAGGGGTAGACGGCACAGTTTGACTCTCTCCAGCAGGTTCAGGGTTTCACCTTAGCAGGGCTCCGGAGCATCGGATTCCGACCAGAACCTAGGTGGCGCCACTACGTAGGTATACAAGTGTGGTGAGAGGTCTACGTGGCAAAGATCCTACTTCGGCGTGTGGCCGGCTTCACCAGGGTCACTTACTCACTAGTAAGTTTCTGGACTCGAAGGACGAAACTCCCACTTTCAACTGACCGGAGGGAATCTTGCGATCACGTGAGATAAAGATGGGTTTTTAATATTCCTATGTCCTACCCTAACACAACCAAGCAAAAATGTCCACAGCGCTACCCCCTCACGAGGCCGGTCAAAGCGGTAGACGACGAAGTTTGACTCTCCCAGCTGGTTCAGGGTTTCGCCTTAGCGGGGCTTCGGAGCGTCGGAGTCTGACCAAAACCTAGGTGGCGCCACTACGTAGGTATACAAATGTGGTGGGAGGTCTACGTGACAAAGATCCTACTTCGGCGTGTGGCCGGCTTCACCGGGGTCACTTACTCACTAATAAGTTTCCGGACTCGGAGGACGAAACTCCCACTTTCGACAGACCGGAGGGAATCTTGCGATCACATGAGATAAATATGGGTTTTTAATGTTCCTATGTCCTACCCTAACACAACCAAGCGAAAAATTTCACAGCGCTACCCCCTCTCGAGGCCGGTCGAAGAGGTAGACGGTGAAGTTTGACTCTCTCCAGCTGGTTCAGGGTTTCGCCGTAGCGGGGCTCCGGAGCATCGGAGTCCGACCAAAACCTAGGTGGCACCACTACGTAGGTAGACAAGTGTGGTGAGAGGTCTACATGGCGAAGATCCTACTTCGGCGTGTGGCCGGCTTCACCGGGGTCACTTGCTTACTAGTAAGTTTCTCGACTCGGAAGACGAAACTCCCACTTTCGACAGACCGGAGGGAATCTTGCGATCACATGAGATAAAAATGTGTTTTTAATGTTCCTATGTCCTACCCTTAGCACAACCAAGCAAAAAAGTCCACAGCGCTACCCCCTGTCGAGGCCAGTCAAAGAGGTAGACGGCGAAGTTTGACTCTCTCCAGCTGGTTCAGGGTTTCGCCGTAGCGGGGCTCCGGAGCATCGGAGTCCGACCAAAACCTAGGTGGCACCACTACGTAGGTAGACAAGTGTGGTGGGAGGTCTACATGGCGAAGATCCTACTTCGGCATGTGGCCGGCTTCACCGGGGTCACTTACTCACTAGTAAGTTTCTGGACTCGGAGGACGAAACTCCCACTTTCGACAGACCGGAGGGAATCTTGCGATCACATGAGATAAGTATGGGTTTTTAATGTTCCTATGTCCTACCCTAACACAACCAAGCAAAAAAGTCCACAGCGCTACCCCCTCTCGAGGCCGGTCGAAGGGGTAGATGGCGCAGTTTGACTCTCTCCTGCTGGTTCAGGGTTTCACGTTAGCGAGGCTCCGGAGCATCGGAGTCCGACCAAAACCTAGGTGGCGACACTACGTAGGTATACAAGTGTGGTGAGAGTTCTACGTGGCGAAGATCCTACTTCGGCGTGTGGCCGGCTTCACCGGGGTCACTTACTCACTAGTACATTTCTGGACACGGAGGGCGAAACTCCCACTTTCGATAGACCGGAGGGAATCTTGCGATCACATGAGATAAAGATGGGTTTTTAATATTCCTATGTCCTACCCTAACACAACCAAGTAAAAAAGTCCACGGCGCTTCCTAGGGGCGGAGCTGCTTGGGCACACCCTGATGCACATGCATCAGGGTGCATGATTTTTTTAAGCCTAACCTAGCACATAAAAAGGAATTTTGCATCAGGCTGGCCCCCTATATTTTTTCACTGTTTGAGAGGGCATCAGGGTTAATGTTAGTCCAGCTTCGCCCCTGGCGCTACCCCCTCTCGAGGCCGGTCAAAGGGGTAGACGGCGAAGTTTGACTCTCCCCAGCTCGTTCAGGGTTTCGCCTTAGCGGGGCTTCAGAGCGTCGGAGTCCGACCAAAACTTAGGTGGCTCCACTACGTAGGTATACAAGTGTGGTGGGAGGTCTACGTGACGAAGATCCTACTTCGGCGTGTGGCCGGCTTCACCGGGGTCACTTACTCACTAATAAGTTTCTGGACTCGGAGGACGAAACTCCCACTTTCGACAGACCGGAGGGAATCTTGCGATCACATGAGATAAAGATGGGTTTTTAATGTTCCTATGTCCTACCCTAATACAACCAAGCAAAAAAGTTCACAGCGCTACCCCCTCTTGAGGCCGGTCGAAGAGGTAGACGGCGAAGATTGACTCTCTCCAGCTGGTTCCGGGTTTCGCCATAGCGGGGCTCCGGAGTGTCGGAGTCCGACCAAAACCTAGGTGGCGCCACTACGTAGGTATACAAGTGTGGTGAGAGGTCTACGTGGCGAAGATCCTACTTTGGCGTGTGGCCGGCTTCACCGGGGTCACTTACTTACTAGTAAGTTTCTGGACTCGGAAGATGAAACTCCCACTTTCGACAGACCGGAGGGAATCTTGCGATCACATGAGATAAATATGTGTTTTTAATGTTCCTATGTCCTACCCTAACACAACCAAGCAAAAAAGTCCACAACGCTACCCCCTCTCGAGGCCGGTCAAAGAGGTAGATGGCGAAGTTTGACTCTCTCCAGCTGGTTCAGGGTTTCACCTTAGTGGGGCTTCGGAGCGTCGGAGTCCGACCAAAACCTAGGTGGCGCCACTACGTAGGTACACAAGTGTGGTGGGAGGTCTACGTGGCGAAGATCCTACTTCGTCATGTGGCCGGCTTCACCGGGGTCACTTACTCACTAGTGAGTTTCTGGACTCGGAGGACGAAACTCCAACTTTCGACAGACCGGAGGGAATCTTGCAATCACATGAGATAAAGATGGGTTTTTAATGTTACTATGTTCTACCCTAACACAACCAAGCAAAAAAGTCCAAAGCGCTACCCCCTCTCGAGGCCGGTCGAAGGGGTAGACGGCGAAGTTTGACTCTCTCCAGCTGGTTTAGGGTTCCGCCGTAGCGGGGCTCCGAAGCGTCGGAGTCCGAGCAAAACCTAGGTGGCGCCACTACATAGGTATACAAGTGTGGTGAGAGGTCTACGTGGCAAAGATCCTACTTCGGTGTGTGGCCGGCTTCACCGGGGTCACTTACTCACTAGTAAGTTTCTGGACTCGGAAGACGAAACTCCAACTTTCGACAGACCGGAGGGAATCTTGCAATCACATGAGATAAAGATGGGTTTTTAATGTTCCTATGTTCTACCCTAACACAACAAAGCAAAAAAGTCCAAAGCCCTACCCCCTCTCGAGGCCGGTCGAAGGTGTAGACGGCGAAGTTTGACTCTCTCCAGCTGGTTCAGGGTTTCGCCGTTGCGGGGCTCCGAAGCGTCGGAGTCCGACCAAAACCTAGGTGGCGCCACTACATAGGTATACAAGTGTGGTGAGAGGTCTACGTGGCAAAGATCCTACTTCGGTGTGTGGCCGGCTTCACCGGGGTCACTTACTCACTAGTAAGTTTCTGGACTCGGAGGACGAAACTCCCACTTTCGACAGACCGGAGGGAATCTTGCGATCAATATGAGATAAAGATGGTTTTTAACGTTCCTATGTCCTACCCTAACACAACCTAGAAAAAATGTCCACAGCGCTATCCCCTCTCGAGGCCGGTCAAAGGGGTAGACGGTGAAGTTTGACTCTCCCCAGCTGGTTCCGGGTTTTGCCTTAGCGGGGCTTCGGAGCGTCGGAGTCGAAACAACCTACGTGGCGCCACTACGTAGGTATACAAGTGTGGTGGGAGGTCTATGTGACGAAGATCCTACTTTGGCGTGTGGCCGGGTTCACCGGGGTCACTTACTCACTCGTAATTTTCTGGACTCGGATTAGAAAACTCCCACTTTCACCAGACCGGGGGGAATCTTGCGATCACATGAGATAAAGATTGGTTTTTAATGTTCCTATGTCCTACCCTAACACAACCAAGCAAAAAAGTCCACACCGCTACCCCCTCTCGGGGTCGGTCGAAGGGGTAGACGATGCAGTTTGACTCTCTCCAGCTGGTTCAGGGTTTCACCTTAGCGGGTCTTCGGAGCGTCGGAGTCCGACCAAAACCTGGGTGGCGCCACTATGTAGGTATACAAGTGTGGTGGGAGGTCTACGTGGCGAAGATCCTACTTCGGCGTGTGGCCGGCTTCATCGGGGTCACTTACTCACTAGTAAGTTTCTGGACTCGGAGGACGAAACTCCCACTTTCGACATACCGGAGGGAATCTTGCGATCACATGAGATAAAGACGGGTTTTTAATATTCATATTTCCTACCGTAACACAACCAAGAAAAAAAGTCCACAGCGCTAGCCCCTCTCGAGGCCGGTCAAAGGGGTAGATGGCGAAGTTTGACTCTGCCCAGCTGGTTCAGGGTTTCGCCTTAGCGGGGCTTCGGAGCGTCGGAGTCCGACCAAAACCTACGTGGCGCCACTACGTAGGTATACAAGTGTGGTGGGAGGTCTATGTGATGAAGATCCTACTTCAGCGTGTGGCCGGCTTCACCGGGCTCACTTACTCACTAATAAGTTGCTGGACTCGGAGGACGAAACTCCCACCTTCGACAGACTGGAGGGAATCTTGCGATCAAATGAGATAAAGATGGGTTTTTAATGTTCCTATGTCCTACCCTAACACAACCCAGCAAAAAAGTCCACAGCGCTACCCCCTCTCGAGGCCGGTCGAAGGGGTAGACGGCGAAGTTTGACTCTCTCTAACTGGTTCAGGGTTTCGCCGTAGCGGGGCTCCGAAGCGTTGGAGTCCGACCAAAACCTAGGTGGTGCGAATACGTAGGTATACAAGTGTGGTGGGTGGTCTACGTGGCGAAGATCCTACTTCGGCGTGTGGCCGGCTTCACCGGGGTCACTTACTTACTAGTAAGTTTCTAGACTCGGAGGACGAAACTCCCACTTTCGATAGACCGTTGGGAATCTTGCGATCACATGAGATAAAAACGTGTTTTTAATGTTCCTATGTCCTACCCTAACACAACCAAGCAGAAAAGTCCACAGCGCTACCCCCTCTCAAGGCCGGTCAAAGGGGTAGACGGAAAAGTTTGACTGTCTCCAGCTGGTTCAGGGTTTCACCTTAGCGGGGCTTCGGAGTGTCGGAGTCCGACCAAAACCTAGGTGGCGCCACTACGTAGGTATACAAGTGTGGTGGGAGGTCTACGTGGCGAAGATCCTACTTCGGCGTGTGGCCAGCTTCACCGGGGTCACTTACTCACTAGTAAGTTTCCGCACTCGGAGGACAAAACTCCCACTTTCGACAGACCGGGGGGAATCTTGCGATCACATGAGATAAAGATGGGTTTTGTATGTTCCTATGTCCTACCCTAACACAACCAAGCAAAAAAGTCCACAACGCTACCCCCTCTCGAGGCCGGTCAAAGGGGTAGACGGCGAAGTTTGACTCTCTCCAGCTGGTTCAGGGTTTCGCCGTAGCGGGGCTCCGGAGCGTCGGAGTCCGACCAAAACCTAGGTGGCGCCACTACGTAGGTATACAAGTGTGGTGGGAGGTCTACGTGGCGAAGATCTTATTTCGGCGTGTGGCCGGCTTCACCAGGGTCACTTACTCACTAGTAAGTTTTTGGACTCGGAGGACGAAACTCCCACTTTCGACAGACCGGAGGGAATCTTGCGATCACATGAGATAAGGATGGGTTTTTAATGTTCCTACGTCCTACCCTAACACAACCAAGCAAAAAAGTCCACAGTGCTACCCCCTCTCGAGGCCGATCGAAGGGGTAGACGGCGCAGTTTGACTCTCTCCAGCTGTTTCAGGGTTTCACCTTAGCGGGGCTCCGGAGCATCGGAGTCCGACCAAAACCTAGGTGGCACCACTATGTAGGTATACAAGTGTGGTGAGAGTTCTACGTGGCGAAGATCCTACTTCAGCGTGTGGCCGGCTTCACTGGGGTCACTTACTCACTAGTAAGTTTCTGGACACGGAGGACGAAACTCCCACTTTCGACAGACCGGAGGGAATCTTGCGATCACATGAGATAAAGATGGGTTTTTAATATACCTATGTCCTACCCTAACACAACTAAGCAAAAAAGTCCACAGCGCTACCTAGGGGCGGAGCTTCTTGGGCACACCCTGATGCACATGCATCAGGGTGCAAGATTTTTTAAGCCTAACCTAGCACATAAAAAGGAATTTTGCATCAGGTTGGCCCACTATATTTTTTCACTGTTTGAGAGGGTATCAGGGTTAATGTTAGTCTAGCTTCGCCCCTGGCGCTACCAACTCTCGAGGCCGGTCAAAGGGGTAGACGGCGAAGTTTGACTCTCCCCAGCTGGTTCAGGGTTTCGTCTTAGTGGGGCTTCAGAGCGTCGGAGTCCGACCAAAACTTAGGTGGATCCACTACGTAGGTATACAAGTGTGGTGGGAGGTCTACGTGACAAAGATCCTACTTCGGCATGTGGCCGGCTTCACCGGGGTCACTTACTCACTAATACGTTTCTGGACTCGGAGGACGAAACTCCCACTTTCGACAGACCGGAGGGAATCTTGCGATCACATGAGATAAAGATGGGTTTTTAATGTTCCTATGTCCTACCCTAATACAACCAAGCAAAAAAAAAGTTCACAGCGCTACCCCCTCTCGAGGCCGGTCGAAGAGGTAGACGGCGAAGTTTGACTCTCTCCAGCTGGTTCAGGGTTTCGCCGTAGCGGGGCTCTGGAGCGTTCGAGTCCGACCAAAACCTAGGTGGCGCCACTACGTAGGTATACAAGTGTGGTGAGAAGTCTACGTGGCGAAGATCCTACTTCGGCGTGTGGCCGGCTTCACCGGGGTCACTTACTTACTAGTAAGTTTCTGGACTCGGAAGACGAAACTCCCACTTTCGACAGACCGGAGGGAATCCTGCGATCACATCAGATAAATATGTGTTTTTAATGTTCCTATGTCCTACCCTACCACAACCAAGCAAAAAAGTCCATAGCGCTACCCCCTCTCGAGGCCGGTCAAAGAGATAGATGGCGAAGTTTGACTCTCTCCAACTGGTTCAGGGTTTCACCTTAGCGGGGCTTCGAAGCGTCGGAGTCCGACCAAAACCTAGGTGGCGCCACTACGTAGGTACACAAGTGTGGTGGGAGGTCTACGTGGCGAAGATCCTACTTCAGCATGTGGCCGGCTTCACCAGGGTCACTTACTCACTAGTGAGTTTCTGGACTCGGAGGACGAAACTCCAACTTTCGACAGACCGGAGGGAATCTTGCAATCACATGAGATAAAGATGGGTTTTTAATGTTCCTATGTTCTACCCTAACACAACCAAGAAAAAAAGTCCAAAGCGCTACCCCCCTCGAGGCCGGTCGAAGGGGTAGACGGCGAAGTTTGACTCTCTCCAGCTGGTGCAGGGTTTCGCCGTAGCGGGGCTCCGAAGCGTCGGATTCCGACCAAAACCTAGGTGGCGATACTACATAGGTATACAAGTGTGGTGAGAGGTCTAAGTGGCGAGGATCCTACTTCGGTGTGTGGCCGGCTTCACCGGGGTCACTTACTCACTAGTAAGTTTCTGGACTCGGAGGACGAAACTCCCACTTTCGACAGAACAGAGGGAATCTTGCGATCACATGAGATAACGATGGGTTTGTATGTTCCTATGTCCTACTCTAACACAACCAAGCAAAAAAGTCCACAGCGCTACCCCCTCTCGAGGCCGGTCGAAGGGGTAGACGGCGAAGTTTGACTCTCTCCAGCTAGTTCAGGGTTTCACCGTAACGGGGCTCCGGAGCGTCGGACTCCGACCAAAACCTAGGTAGCGCCACTATGTAGGTATACAAGTGTGGTGGGAGGTCTACGTGGCGAAGATCCTACTTCGGCGTGTGGCCGGCTTCACCGGGGTCACTTACTTACTAGTAAGTTTCTGGACTCGGAGGACAAAACTCCCATTTTCGACAGACCGGAGGGAATCTTGCGATCACATGAGATAAAGATGGGTTTTTAATGTTCGTATGTCCTACCCTAACACAACCAAGAAAAAAGTCCACAGTGCTACCCCCTCTTGAGGCCGGTCGAAGGGGTAGACGGCACAGTTTGACTCTCTCCAGCAGGTTCAGGGTTTCACCTTAGCAGGGCTCCGGAGCATCGGATTCCGACCAGAACCTAGGTGGCGCCACTACGTAGGTATACAAGTGTGGTGAGAGGTCTACGTGGCAAAGATCCTACTTCGGCGTGTGGCCGGCTTCACCAGGGTCACTTACTCACTAGTAAGTTTCTGGACTCGAAGGACGAAACTCCCACTTTCAACTGACCGGAGGGAATCTTGCGATCACGTGAGATAAAGATGGGTTTTTAATATTCCTATGTCCTACCCTAACACAACCAAGCAAAAATGTCCACAGCGCTACCCCCTCACGAGGCCGGTCAAAGCGGTAGACGGCGAAGTTTGACTCTCCCCAGCTGGTTCAGGGTTTCGCCTTAGCGGGGCTTCGGAGCGTCGGAGTCTGACCAAAACCTAGGTGGCGCCACTACGTAGGTATACAAATGTGGTGGGAGGTCTACGTGACAAAGATCCTACTTCGGCGTGTGGCCGGCTTCACCGGGGTCACTTACTCACTAATAAGTTTCCGGACTCGGAGGACGAAACTCCCACTTTCGACAGACCGGAGGGAATCTTGCGATCACATGAGATAAATATGGGTTTTTAATGTTCCTATGTCCTACCCTAACACAACCAAGCGAAAAATTTCACAGCGCTACCCCCTCTCGAGGCCGGTCGAAGAGGTAGACGGTGAAGTTTGACTCTCTCCAGCTGGTTCAGGGTTTCGCCGTAGCGGGGCTCCGGAGCATCGGAGTCCGACCAAAACCTAGGTGGCACCACTACGTAGGTAGACAAGTGTGGTGAGAGGTCTACATGGCGAAGATCCTACTTCGGCGTGTGGCCGGCTTCACCGGGGTCACTTGCTTACTAGTAAGTTTCTCGACTCGGAAGACGAAACTCCCACTTTCGACAGACCGGAGGGAATCTTGCGATCACATGAGATAAAAATGTGTTTTTAATGTTCCTATGTCCTACCCTTAGCACAACCAAGCAAAAAAGTCCACAGCGCTACCCCCTGAGGCCAGTCAAAGAGGTAGACGGCGAAGTTTGACTCTCTCCAACTGGTTCAAGGTTTCACCTTAGTGTGGCTTCAGAGCGTCGGAGTCCGACCAAAACCTAGGTGGCACCACTACATAGGTATACAAGTGTGGTGGGAGGTCTACGTGGTGAAGATCCTACTTCGGCGTGTGGCCGGCTTCACCGGGGTCACTTACTCACTAGTAAGTTTCTGGACTCGGAGGACGAAACTCCCACTTTCGACAGACTGGAGGGAATCTTGCGATCACATGAGATAAATATGGGTTTATAATGTTCCTATGTTCTACCCTAACACAACCAAGCAAAAAAGTCCACAGCGCTACCCCCTCTCGAGACCGGTCGAAGGGGTAGACGGCGAAGTTTGACTCTCTCCAGCTGGTTCAAGGTTTCGCCGTATCGGGGCTCCGGAGCGTCGGAATCCGACCAAAACCTAGGTGGCTGATACGTCTCAAACGTATCTATAATTTTTGAGTTATCCATGCTAGTTTTGTGATATTGTCACATGTTTTTACTGTCAATTATATCATTTTTTATGCATTTTGTTGGACTAACATATTGACAAGATGCCCAGTGCCAGTTCCCTGTTTTTGCTGTTATTTTGTTTCAGAAATTTACTTTTGGAAATATTCTCGGATCGCGCTGGAAATTTACGGGGAATATTTATTTGCCACGACGAAGTACCAGTCCGAACGAGAGCCGGAGGGGAGGCCCACAGGGCAGAGGCGCCCCCCTACCGCGGCCTAGGGGTCACCCGCGGGTGGGGCCCGCCCCTGCCCGTGGGACCTCACCTCGGCCCCCTCCGACACCTATAAATTGCTATCTGACCTAAAAGCGTCGAGGCGGCCATTATTTTCCAGAAACTTGACCCTGACGCGCCGTCACCGAAAACCCTAGCTCGGGGTCCAATCTGAAGCTGATCTCGGCACTCTGCCGGAGGGGAGATCGATCCCGAAGGGCTCTTCATCATCATGCCTTCCTCCGGGATGATTTGTGAGTATTCTCACCTTGGACTACGGGTCCATGGCAGTAGCTAGTTGGTAGTCTCTCTCTCTTGTGCTTCATGTCTTATGATCTTGTGAGCTGCTTAACATGATCAAGATCGATTATTGTAATGCTATGTGATGTGTTTGCTGGGATCCGATGGATTATGAAGTTATGTTCAGATTGTGCATGATTCTTATATGAGTAATTTATGTTCTTGCATGCTCTCCGATGTGCGTAGTTACTCTGGCCAAGTGATTGTGTGTATCTCCAAGAGAGGGTATTTATGCTAGATAGTGGGTTCATGCCCCCTTTTGTTCCTGGGCACGAGTGACAGAAACGTCTAAGGGCGAGGGTGTGCTGTTGCTACTAAGGGTAAAACAGCGGTGTTAATGTCTCTTTTGATATTAGTATTACTTACTTCATGCACTTTACTTACTGCAATTGTCTGTTGCTTGCAACTTAATACCGTTGGGTGACAGGCTGGATAGCGATCCCACGGTGAACTTTTTAGACAAAGACGCAGTTGGACTTAATGGTCTTTGTTCCTTGTTGTGATGCCTCCATAAATATTATCATGTCTTTTTTGTCATAGCTAAATTGGGTTTGTGTCATGATCTTGTTAACCTTTCCGCCGTTGGGGGCAAAGTATTTTGGTTGAGTGTGTGCAGATCCACGTCTGTTGAAGGTCAATCGCCAGAGATCTTCAACATTCACCTCGTTGTTGATTTCAAAGTCCTACTGGTTCGATAAACCTCGGTTCGTTAAACGAGGGAAAACTGCTACTAGCTGCAATTCCGCCTTCGCTTGGGGCACCACCCAACTTATTTTAATACATCAGCAAGCTCTTTTCTGGCGCCGTTGCCGGGGACTTTGGAGCTACAGCAAGGGGAGTCTCATACTCTCAATCTCTTTACTTTGTTTTTTGTCTTGCTTGCTTTATATCTCTTTTAGTTTATTTTCTTGTTTCAAAATTTTAAAACCCAAAAAAATTAGTGTAGTCTTTATTCTTGTCTTGTTATTTTATCTTATCGTTATGTCTTCTACCGAAAACACCAAGTTATGTGACTTTACTAGCACTAATAACAATGATTTTATATGCTCTCCAATTTCTCCACCCGCAACTAAAGCGGAATCTTATGAAATTAAACCTGCCTTGCTAAATCTTGTTATGAAAGAGCAATTTTCTGGTGCTAGTACTGATGATGCCGCCTCTCATTTAAATAACTTTGTTGAGTTATATGATATGCAGAAGTATAAAGAGGTAGAAAGTGACATCATAAAACTGAAACTTTTCCCTTTCTATTTGAGAGGGAGAGCAAAGAATGGTTATTGTCTTTGCTTAAAAATAGCATTGATTCTTGGATTAAATGCAAAGATGCTTTTATTGGAAAATATTATCCACCTGCTAAAATCATACAACTAAGGAGTAACATTATGAACTTTAGACAATTTGATAATGAACATGTTGCTCAAGCTTGGGAGAGAATGAAATCTATGGTTAAGAATTGTCCCACGCATGGATTAACTATATGGATGGTTATCCAAACTTTTTATGCAGGTTTGAATTTTTCTTCAAGGAACCTTTTGGACTCGGCCGCGGGAGGCACCTTCATGTCCACAACATTAGGTGCAGCAACTAAACTCTTGGATGAGATGATGACAAATTATTCACAATGGCACACCGAACGAGCTCCAAGTGGTAAGAAGGTAAATTCTGTTGAGGAAATCTCCTCTTTGAGTGATAAGGTTGATATGATTATGTCTATGCTTGCTACCAATCAGTCTAATATTGATCCTAATTATGTTCCACTTGCTTCATTAATTGCCCGCCCAAGAAAAGGATCAAGTTGATGTTAATTTTCTTAATAGAAACAACTTCAACAATAATGCTTATCGAAATAATTTTGGTAGTAACAACTATAAGCCTTATCCTCCCAATAATGGCAACTTTTATGGTAATTCCTATGGTAATTTTTATAATCCTAAGAAGAATGTGTCCTCTGATCTTGAAAATGTTTTAAAGGAATTTATCACTTCGCAAAAAGCTTTTAACAAAACTGTTGAAGAGAAGTTCGAAAAATTGGATAGTCTAGTCTCTAAAGTAGACGTTCTTGCTCATGATGTTGAAATTTTGAAAATTAGAACCACTCCAAATCAAGACAAACATACTGAATCTTTAAATGCTATCTCTCTTCAAATTAATGAAAATGAAAGGATGATGGCTCTCTTGAAAGCTAGGTGGGCTAGAGAGGCTGAAGAAGCTAGAATTGCTGAAATGAATAGGAAAAATGTTAAAGTTTATACTATCCAAACCACTAAAGAGGATCCTCCTAGTTTATTTAAAGATGATGAAATTGATTTTGATAATTGCAATCTTACTGAAGTCATTAAGTTCCTACAAAAACTTGCTAAGACACCGGATGCTAGTAAAATAAATCTTGCCTTTAGCAAACACATTACTGATGCTCTTATCAAGGCTAGGGAAGAAAAACTTAAGCTTGAAACCTCTATCCCTAGGAAGTTAGAAGATGGTTGGGAACCCACTATTAAGATGAAAATAAATGAATTTGATTGCAATGCTTTATGTGATCTTGGTGCAAGTGTTTCCGTTATCCTAAAAGTTTCTATAATATGCTTGATTTAAATCCTTTGGAAGAGTGCTATTTAAATGTTCATCTTGCTGATTCTTCTAAAAAGAAACCTTTGGGTAGATTTTATGATGTCATTATTGTTGTTAATGATAATTATGTTCCCGTTGATTTTATTGTTATGGATATTGAGTGCAATGCTTCTTGTCCTATTATTTTGGGAAGACCCGTTTTTGAGAATTGTTGGTGCTATTATTGATATGAAAGAGGGAAATATAAGGTTTCAGTTCCCCCTTAAAAAAGGGATGGAACACTTCCCTAGAAAGAGAAAGAAGTTTCCTTTTGAATCAATCATAAGGTCAAGCTATGCTCTTGATGTTGCAAAGGCCTCCGAAAAAACTTGATATTTGGCATTGCGCCTCGCTAAAAGGCGTTAAAGAAAAGCGCTTGTTGGGAGGCAACCCATCTTTTATTTTCAGTTTGCTTTTTGATTTTCTTGAGTCCTGGAGTTATTACCTCTGTAGCAACTTCATTGTATCTTTTTCTTTTGGTTTTTTGTGCCAAGTTTAGCCTCTAATGCATTGAAAGTGCGAGGTATTGTGTTGCTGTCCAAAAAACAGATTTTGTGCGCCTGTTGCACGAAAATCCTAAAATCGGCAGAATTTTATATTTTTCTGATAATTTTTGACATCAAGTCTGATGCTTTTATATATCTTTCGTTAGTTTCAAGTTTTTTTATTTGAGCTGCATAAGTGCCTCTAAAAATTCGATCTTTACAGACTGTTCAGATTTTGACAGATTCTGCTTTTATTTTGCATTTGTCTCTTTACCATCGTCATATGTAATACTCTAGAGGTAGAGTGCCATATTGAGGCTTAGTAAACAGTAGCTAATGTCTAATGAAGTTGTTTGCAATTTTTCATGAGTTGAACACGTGTGCATTTTAATTTATGAGCACTAACCCTCTAATCAAATTATGAGAAGTTTTGTGTGAAGAGAGTTTTTAAGTTCCAAAGGAGAGGAATATGAAGAAATCGAGGATGGATCAGAGCTCAAGATTGGGGATGCCCCCATGGCACCCCCTCTGAATATCAAGAACTATCAAGAGTCAAAGCTTGGGGATGCCCAAGGCATCCCCTCATCTTCATCGACTATCATAAGGTCATCTTCGTTGAACTTCGTTTTATCACATTACATATTATGTGCTATGCTTGGAGCGTCTTTTTACTTTCAGTTTTGTTTGTTTGTTTGCTGGTCATATCTTTGTTGGATACTAGCTTTATTTGTGTGGGAGAGAGACACTATCCGCTTTTTCGTCAGAATACTCCTTTGCTTCGCTTATATATTTTTGAGTATTCTTAGCTACTGTCTGTTTTCTAGTAAGATCTCGCTTTTAGCTTTTATCTTGTTTAGAGCTGCTAGTTGTTAAGTTAAACTCTCTTGTTCTTCACTTATACTTGTTAGAGAGTTGTTGTTGAAAAATTGCTTGAATTGTCAATGCAACAAAATGTTGTTTGCGTGATGATAGAATAAAATGAAAAGCCTGCATAGTTTTGTAGATCATGGTGTGAATACTTGATGGTTCTCAATTTTTTTGAGATGTTAAGTTGAATGCTTAAACTTGCTGGTTATTTGAGTGGAATTGATTAGTAAAGAAATATGGTTGAAAGCTTGAAATTGTGTGGTTTTTCACAGTTGTTAATTCATAGTGCTAATCTTTCCATCAAAAGAATTGTTTGGTCAAGAAGGGAGACGGTGTAGAGTTTTTATGGTTATGACCGGTAAATGTCTTATGTTGTTCTGTTACCGGTTATTGTTAGATGTTTGCTTAAAACACCCTTTTTGCTAAGCCTAAAAATTCGTACTGAGTGTATGGTTCACTCGTGCATCCAATCCCCAAAGCCAAACTTTCTTGCCAGCTTGAGTCCACCATATCTACCTATGCATGGTATTTCCTACCATTCCAAGTAAATTTGTCATGTGCTACCTTTAAAAAAAAATTCAAAATACTTCTTCTTTGTGCCTCTGTTTTTAAGCTCATGAGGGAGCAGTAGAGAGCTAGATATAACTTGTGATGAGCGAGGTTATTTCCCCCCTTTCACCCGGTGTTGATGGATTACGTCTTCACTTGAATCAACCCGAGAGCAGCTTAAGCAAAATATAAATATAACTCACAATTCTCCTCCGCGCAATGCAAATCTGAGAAATCAGCCCAAACATTGGACAGTGGTGAAACCAAGGAGAAAAAAGAGCGTACTCGCTCTTCTAAGAACCAGCTGCTCTCACAAGTCTAAAAATCTTGCTTGTCATGAGGGACTAGATAGCTTCTTTGTTGTGAAGTCGTTGACGAAAGCATGCATACCTCAAAATCATTTTACTTCTGTTTTAAAAACCAAAAAGCTCTAGCACATGACTAATCCCTGCTTCTCTTTGCGAAGGGCCTTTCTTTTACTTTTAATGTTGAGTCAGTTTTCCCTTTTTCCTTCTATCTCCACAAAAGCAAACATCTAGCATTGACCCTGGGTATCGTTGAGCATATTACATTATCAAGATTAAACATGAATCTTTACATTGACTTTATCTATAAGATAAGCTGTTGGAAGTTGAAGCTCTTTGCTAATGCTTACATCTTCCTTTGTGTTGATTCTCAAACACTTTTGTCATGGAATTATTATCCTTGTGAATTAGTCAAATATGTTGATCACATTGTTTTCATGTCTTTGACATACTATTTATGAAAGGTTTTGCTTGGATGATTCAACTTGTTTATTCATTGCTTTCTTGCTATCAATTATAGACAATTGTTTTGTATCTCTTCATTCACATCCTTTGATTTGCATCACTATCTTGATCAAGAATGTGTTGGTCGCATGTCTCATAAAAAATTATTTGTTATCACTTACCTACTCGAGGACGAGTAGGAGTTAAGCTTGGGGATGCTGATACGTCTCAAACGTATCTATAATTTTTGAGTGATCCATGCTAGTTTTGTGATATTGTCACATGATTTTACTGTCAATTATATCATTCTTTTTGCATTTTCTCGGACTAACCTATTGACAAGATGCCCAGTGCCAGTTCCCTATTTTTGCTGTCTTATTGTTTCAGAAATTTACTTCTGGAAATATTCTCGGATCGCGCTGGAAATTTACGGGGAATTTTTATTTGCCACAACGAAGTACCAATCCGAAGGAGAGCTGGAGGGGAGGCCCACAGGGCAGAGGCGCCCACCTGCCGTGGCCTGGGGGTCACCCACGGGTGAGGCCCGCCCCTGCCCGTGGGACCTCACCTCGGCCCCCGCCGACGTCTATAAATTGCTATCTGACCTAAAAACGTCGAGGCGGCCATTATCTTCCGGAAACTCGACCCCGACGCGCCGTCACTGAAAACCCTAGTTCAGGGTCCAATCTGAAGCTGATCCCGGCACTCTGCCGGAGGGGAGATCGATCCCGGAGGGCTCTTCATCGTCATGCCTTCCTCCGGGATGATTTGTGAGTATTCTCACCTTGGACTACGGGTCCATGGCAGTAGCTAGTTGGTAGTCTCTCTCTCTTGTGCTTCATGTCTTATGATCTTGTGAGCTGCCTAACATGATCAAGATCGATTATTGTAATGCTATGTGATGTGTTTGCTGGGATCCGATGGATTATGAAGTTATGTTCAGATTGTGCATGATTCTTATATGAGTAATTTATGTTCTTACATGCTCTCTGATGTGCGTAGTTACTTTGGCCAAGTGATTGTGTGTATCTCCAAGAGACGGTATTTATGCTAGATACTGGGTTCATGCCCCCTTTTGTTCCTAGGCACGAGTGACAGAAACGTCTAAGGGCGAGGGTGTACTGTTGCTACTAAGGGTAAAACAGCGGTGTTAATGTCTCTTTTGATATTAGTATTGCTTACTTCATGCACTTTACTTAATGCAATTGTCTGTTGCTTGCAACTTAATACCGTTGGGTGACAGGCTGGATAGCGATCCCACGATGGAGTTTTTAGACAAAGACGCAGTTGGACTCAACGGTCTTTGTTCCTTGTCGTGATGCCTCCATAAATATTATCATGTCCTTTTTGTCATAGCTAAATTGGGTTTGTGCCATGATCTTGTCAATTTCCTAGCTGTAATTCGTTCACCCATCACATGCATATTTTATTTACTTGAGAGACTCCACCAGTGAACCCATGGCCCCCGGTCCATCTTTTTACATTGTTTACAACCTCATTTACTGGTTTTTAATCACCATTACTCCTCTGGTCACTTTTCATACTTCATCTATTTCATCATACAATTAACCGCTTTGTTTTCTGCGAGACCGGAAAGATTGACAACCTTTCCGCCGTTGGGGGCAATGTATTTTGGTTGAGTGTGTGCAGGTCCATGTCTGTTGAAGGTCAAGCGCTAGAGATCTTCAACATTCACCTTGTTGTTGATTTCAAAGTCCTACTGCTTCGATAAACCTCGGTTCGTTAAACGAGGGAAAACTGCTACTAGCTAGCTGCAATTCCGACTTCACTTGGGGCACCACCCAACTTATTTTAATATAGCAGAAGTGGCGCCACTACGTAGGTATACAAGTGTGGTGGGAGGTCTATGTGGCGAAGATCCTACTTCGACATGTGGCCGGCTTCACCGGGGTCACTTACTCACTAGTAAGTTTCTGGACTCGGAGGACGAAACTCCCACTTTTGACAGACCGGAGGGAATCTTGCGATCACATGAGATAAAGATGGGTTTTGTATGTTCCTATGTCCTACCCTAACACAACCAAGCAAAAAAGTCCACAGCGCTACCCCCTGTCGAGGCCGGTCGAAGGGGTAGACGGTGAAGTTTGACTCTCTCCAGCTGGTTCAGGGTTTCGCCGTAGCGGGGCTCCGGAGCGTCGGAGTCCGACCAAAACCTAGGTGGCGCCACTACGTATGTATACAAGTGTGGTGGGAGGTCTACGTGGCGAAGATTCTACTTCGGCGTGTGGTCGGCTTCACCGGGGTCACTTACTCACTAGTAAGTTTCTGGACTCGGAGGATGAAACTCCCACTTTCGCCAGACCGGAGGGAATCTTGCGATCACGTGAGATAAAGATGGGTTTTTAATGTTCCTATGTCCTACCCTAACACAACCAAGCAAAAAAGTCCACATCGCTACCCCCTCTCGAGGCCGGTCGAAGGGGTAGATGGCGAAGTTTGACTCTCTCCAGCTGGTTCAGGGTTTCGCCTTAGCGGGGCTTCGGAGTGTTGGAAACTAACAAAAAGTCACTAGCTATCCTAGTATGTGTATAATAGTGTGGTGTAATATTTATGTATGTTTGAAATGATGATATCAAAAAATAAATTCAAAAAAAATGATTTGTTTGCCGAGTGCCTTCGTTTGGCACTCGGCAAACAAGAAACACTCGGCATATGTGTTGGCGGGACTTAGCGAAAAATTTCGGCCTTCCCCTCTCTTTTCCTAAATCGCGCGCCTCTCTTCTCTCCCGAAACAGAATCCCCCCCCCCCCCCCACCGCCGCTCTCGCCCCATCGATTCCTAGCCGCCGCCGCCGCTCTCGCCCCATCGCCTCCGCCGTCATCCACACCGTCGCCTCAGCCTCCGTCCACCTCTCCGCCGCCCCGACGCCCTCCCCCACGTCTCCAGCCGCCACTGGCCCCAATCCCACCGCCGTCCCGAAACCCCTAGTTCTCCGCCGCCATCCACCACTGCTCCTCCGCCGTCCGAGCTCCTCCCCTGCTCCTCCGCCATCCGAGCTCCTCCCCTGCTCCAGTCCGTACGCTGCTCCAGCCGAGGAGGACCCGCCTCAGTGCCCCTGCTGCGCCGGCAGTGCTTCACCTCGGTGCCCCAGCCCCGGCCCCTCCTCCACCACCTCGGTGAGCTGCTCCCGTCGCAGCAAGTTCTCCTCCCCTGCTCCAGCCCGAGGTCCTCCCCTGCCCCTCCTCCAACCCGATCTGCCAACAGCAAGGTGAGAGCACTTAGGGTCAAACTGCCACTGCTTTTAGGTTTAGTAGTAGTTAATTTAAATTGTTGAAATTGCTACTGTTTTTAGGTTGGGGATAATGTAGCTTGTAGTTTAGTTGTAGTTAATTAAAATTGTTGAAATTGCTACTGCTCCTAGGTTTAGTAGTAGTTAAAATTATTGAAATTGGTACTGTTAGTCTGAGGGTTAGTAGTTAAAATTATTGAAATTGCTACTGCTGCTCTTAGTTATTAATTGAGCTTGTGTTCATTTGAACAGGACACACATCGAGTTCGACGGAGGTGTTGTTGTAGGGCAGGGGTACTCGGCAGGAGCTAGCTTCCCCTATCCGGTCACGCTTCAAGGGTAAAAAGCTATCTCCTCTCTTGCAATGTATTTTTTTTCTGTAGATAACCAATCAGCCGCGTAACCTCATAGGCGTCTCCCGTTCGGAAGGGTTGCAGTTATAAAGATAGACCTCTTTGTATATATTTATATACAAAGAGCGATTTTTTTATAACGCGTGACTCTTTCGAATTGTCCACGTTTTTGGACAGCTCGGGCATGTGTAGCTTGTGTTCATTTTACATGTTCTACTCCTATCCGAGACAGATTTCGGTGGCATCTCCCTGTTGTTCTCCGAATACACAATTCTCTCGACCCGATGTCGATACGTGTATTAGGAGAATAGCGGGGAGGTGCTGCTGAAATTTGTCTCCGATTGGAGTAGAACATGGAAAATGAACACAAGCTACACATGCCCGGGTGGGATTAGGACCCCTCCTAGTAGATGTAGGAGTGCATGCAAGACGTAAAATCTATATTGTTTTAATTAATTGAAACAATTTGTTAAATAAAAAATATCTAGGGAAGAATATGAGTGTGTACATGGAGCCGCTTGTGGATGATTTGCTCCTTGCCTGAAACACCGGGGTACGAACATACGATGTTGTCACAAAGAAGCACTTCGATATGTATGTTTGGTCCTACACATCCCTGCATGACCTACCGGCACGTGCAATATTCTGCAGCTGGTGTACGCATGGGAAGTGGCCTTGCCCGGTGTGCATGCAGGCTATGACTTTTTATGGCTGAAAAAGGGTGGCAAGTATTCCTGCTTTGACCAACATCGACAATTCCTTGATCCTGGTCATAGATACCGGCGAGGTAAAAAGAAGTTCACGAAAGGTGTAGTTGTCGATGCTCCACCACCACCTTTGAAGACCGGTTCCCAGATTAAGGCTGAGTTATAATGTCTGGAGCCCAATGCCGAGGGGACTGGCTTTGTGGGATATGGAGAGACGCACCAGTGGACTCACATTCCATGCTTGAGAAGCTCCCTTACTTTGAGGATCTCCTTCTTCCACATAACATTGATGTCATGCACACTGAAAAGAATATCGCTGAGGCCCTTTGGTCCACACTTATGGACACTGTAAAAACAAAGGATAACGTTAAGGCTAGAGTTGATCAAGAGCAACTCTGTGACAGGGAAAAGCTGAACATGGTCCCTCCCGGCTCAATCAAAAAAGGGTGGTCGAAGCCAAAGGCCCCGTTTTGCCCGACTAGGCCACAAAGGAAAGAAATTCTCCAGTGGATCTTGGACTGCCTGTTCTTCCCTGATGGGTACGCAGCTAATATAATGAGGGGAGTGAATCTTAGTACGCTGCGGATAATGGGGCTCAAGAGTCATGACTACCACGTATGGCTAGAGCGGGTGATGCCGGTCATGATTCGAGACTATGTCAACGAGGATATTTGGCTGGTGTTGGCGAAGTTGAGCTTTTTTTCGCCAGCTTTTTGCTAAAGAATTAGATAAACAAGTGGTTGCAAAGTTGGAGGCACAGGCACCCGATTTGCTTTGCGACCTCGAAGCGATCTTTCCACCTGGCTTCTTTAATCCTATGCAACATTTGCTCTTTCATCTCCCGTCTGAGGCACGATTGGGGGGGCCGTGCAATCACTAGTAGGAAATAGCTTATAGACAGAAGCATATTCTGTGGCGCACCATCTGGTGGTGCGCCACAGAATTTATTTAGTGGCGCATGGTTTGGCGTGCACCACAGAAAAAATCATACTTCTGTGGCGCATTTCTGGGTCGTGCGCCACAGAAAAGGCTTATTTTGTGGCGCACTGGCGCTGGTGCGCCACAGAAAGAAGGTGGGTCCCACATCCGTCGACCAGGTTGGAAATATCTGGCCATATTCTGTGGCGCACCCCACTAGGTGCGCCACAGAAATTCGGCATTCTGTGGCGCACCCCATCCAGTGCGCCACAAAATGGGTGATATCTGTGGCGCACGCGCCCCGTGCGCCACAGAAATACAACATTCTGTGGCGCAAGAAAGGGCGTGGCAGATCTAAAAAAGGTGGCGCATGTGAGTACCTCTTCACTTTCCCCTCACTCCTCTCTAGCTCTCCTTGTAGCTCGACTCCCTCCTCTCTCTCTCATTCCATTTTGTCCATTCTTTCTTCATTATTTGTAGTTTAAACTCTACTTTGTTTGATATATAATTGGTGAGGGCTTGGGAGAGCCTCCATATTTGTAGTTTAAACTCTCTCACTCATCGATCACGGTCGCGGTCTCGTCTTGGTAATGGATCTAGATCTACTAGGTGGGTATTGTTGGATGGATATATGTATGTATGTGCATGCTTTTTGTTTGTTGCTTCCGCCGGCGCGGTGCATATATATATGGATGTTTTGGTATGTGTATGTATTGTTTTGGATGGATATGTATATGCATGCTTTTCTTTGTTGTTTGCGCCGGCGTGGTGCATGGATGTTTACCGAAGTGTTGATTCATTTCCATTTCGGTAAATTTTTGCACCACCCATATGTCCTACTTTTAGGGGAAGTCATGGCGAATTTTTTCGTCGAACATGCATGTTTGTGTATGTGTGTGTGTGCATGTTGTGGTTAATTCTAATTAACATACTCTATATGTATAGCACATAGGCAACCATGGTCATGATGATGAGCTCCGGTCAAATCAGCAGATACAAGGAAGAAGCGAGGGCGGAAATGATTCGGTGCAATAGGCGCCATATACGATGTCCGTGTCGAAAGTGCAGACTTGTGAGCTTTGTCGACCCCGATTCTGGACAATTGGAAGATCACCTGCTCAGGCGCGGTTTCATGCTAGGCTTCAACCAAGCACCGGCAGGAAATGTTGATGAGGGCGGGCAAGATGATCATGAAGAAGGACATGTCGGCGGGCAAGATGATCATGACGAAGGACATGCCGGCGGGCAAGATGATCATGATGTAGGAGATGGCGGCGGACATAGTCATGGTGGAGGAGTAGTAGATGGTGGTGGAGAAGACGCGGACACGCATAACTCGGCAATGTCGGGCTTGATGGACTCTCATATTCAAGAGCTGCTCCTCAAGGAGACGAGCACCGCTAGAGAGAAAGCCAAGCTGGCGCAAATGGAGATAGACGGGAATACTCCGTTGTATCCTGGGTGCCGGCCACAGGATACGCGCTTGCAAGTAACGCTTGATGCTCTGGAGATGAAATCGGCAAACAAATGGACCGACGTGAGCTTCAACAAGACCATGCAATTCTTCCACGATCGTCTTCCCGAGGGGAACACATTGCCAACTAATATCGAGGAGGCCAAGAAAGTCGTGTGCCCTCTTGACCTACCGCACGTTAAGTACCACGCCTGCGTGAACGATTGCGCAATTTATCGGGGCGAGTACAAGGACTTAACCACATGTCCGATGTGCGGACAAGGACGGTACAAGAGTAGTCTCGACATTGGACGAGCTCAACACCATCACCAAGGTAACTAATTAGTTAGACCGCGGCATTTTCTATAAATAAGATTTTGATGACACTGTCATATCTCATATATGCATGATGCTCAACGTGTATTCACTCCCAGGACATGCCTTGCATAATCCTGCATAGGGTTGGGGCCGGCAGCGAGTTGAAGGATGTCGCAACGGTCGTTCTCGTCCAACCTCTGACCACTACTATGCACAACAAACCAATGAGCGAGGTCGTGATGAGAGTCAGGGTGACCGAGGTAGTGCCTGAGTTCCGTGGCATCGACCCTCCCTTTCAACCTCTGGGAGCCGATGAACACATGGTTCTTGGAGAGTGCCTCGCGTGGATGATGGAATGGCCGAAGAGCCAAATTCGTCTTGGGGAGGGTCTTCAGGGGATCAGGCGCACCGGCGGCGCCACCTCGAAGCACCGCCCCCCCCCCCCCCCTGCCCGTTCGGCCCTCGTCGAGGCGGCCACAAAAAGATGTTGTGGATGAACCGGCGCCACAGGCAGCCGTCGAGGCCGGCAGGAAGGTACCACCGGTCGTCGCCGCCACCAGCCGCCACCAAAAATTGTTGGGGACGTATGTACCTCCACAGTCCAAGGTTAGTTCCGACTTCCCGACTTTCCGACTTCATGACTTTCCGAATTTTCGCCTTTATATCTAGTATGGGATGTGCTATTGTTTACGTTTAGGACAAAGCCGTTGCCCCTGAACCTGCTGGTGCCAACCTCGACGATGACGAAGATAATGTCAATGTCGATGACTTCCTCAACACCAGCGCCTACAAGGAGGATTTGTACATGCCTCCTGTGGATGAAGAACCCTTCCGTGATCAACGCGGTCAAGCTTCCCGTCCCACTACATGCACACAGCGCCTGGTCTTCGATGGTTTATCTCAAGACACACCTCCGGAGGCCGGCGATCATCAAGCTCAAGTGGCACCGGGTAATATTTTTAGCCCTAACACACTGCACCAGACGGTTCAAGCAGGGTTCACTGCACCCCAACCATCCCCAGAGAAGAACAAGACGAAGAAGGACAGGAAGAGATCAAAAGGAGCAAAAGCCTCTGCGAGCCAGCCAGCTGCTAAGATTATGCGGGGTCTTGAAGACACGATACCATGCCGTGGGGATGGCTTGCCCCGAGTTCATGAAGCTGGTAAGCCTATACTATCTGAGGACTTGCTCCACCTTGCAGAAGGACCCATGCTCTCTTTGCAACAATCTATCTGCATGCTAGAGGGCCTCCTTCTTAAAGAGAAGAATCCGAGTTACCCGGTGTTCTCGGTCAAGGTGCCAAAGGAGTTGGTGGACTTCGTCCAGGAAGACCCTGCGGATGTATTCTTCATAGCCTACGAGGACATCTTCAACCTGTTTCACTCTAGACGGCTGGACTATAACCTAGTCCGCCTATATGCGCTCAGTGTGGCGATGAAGATCAGGAGAGATAATACTCCGTATGTCGTGATGGTGTATCCTTACTATATGCGTGATAGCCAGCTGGTGGAAGGATCAAGGACACGGGCCATGGCCACAGAGTACCTCCAGAGGCTCATGATCACCAACAAGAAGAAGAACAACCTCCTTGTGCCTTTCTTTTTCGAGTAAGTACACATCCGCTCGCCACCGTCGTATCTTATGCCTTCTTATGGATTTCTTCCATTGCTGATCTTTTGTCCAACATTCCATTTCAATTGTGTTGAGCAGGGACAAGTACTGCGCACTCATCGTCCTATCCCCGAGGTGGTCCATTGCCTGTTATCTCGACGTGGGGAATCAGAACATGAAGAGAGATTACACCAGAATAATGAGTGTTCTTGATGAGGCTCTCGAGGGCTATGCCCGAAAGGGAGGCCACTTCGAAAAGAACTCACAATCTGTCACGAAGGACAACACACACAAGTTCAAGCATGGGACCGGATTCAATTGCGTCAAGCAGCTGCCTGGCAGCAATATGGATGCCTTCTACGCCCTCCATCACCTTAAAGCGCTTGTCCGGGATGCAGATCTAACGAAGCTTCCATCTAGTCTCCAGGAATGGGTAAAGAAGACGGATGATCTCACCGATGCTGATTATAGACAAGAGTTCCATCGCATCCGGCTGTAGTTATCAACTATCATCGTCGAAGATGTCATTCACACGGCAGGGTCCTACCATTACCCCAGAGGTAGGATGTGTTATAAAAGATAGCCTTGCTAAGCATTACTAGTGTATATTTTGTAGAAGTGCATGTGTGTAGGGTTATATATTATATATATATGATATGCTATGAAACCCAAATAGGATAGCCATATGATTTCCATCCATGCAACATTGTTATATTGATTGTGTTCTTTCCTCTACTTACATGAATACATTATACCCTGTTTATATCACTAACCAACATATATCCCAATCCATCTTTAGGGTTGCATCAGAGGGAGATCGAAGAACGACTAGAGCTGCAGAATGACTCCAGGACGTGGACGACGAAAGACGGCTTCAAACCGTTCCCGACGCCGCTACCGAAGAAGACTCGATCATGATCATGCTCCCGCCCTTTCTCACCATCATCATCGCCGATGTACTACTTTTGATAGCGATGAACTTTTGTAATGTAATAGCGATGAACTTTTGTATCATGACGCCGATGTACTACATTTGCCACTTTGTGACTATATGTACATATATATGTATGTCGGGCACTAAGTAATATATGTGTGATTAATGTGTTTTCATTTACCTGTCAAATTAATATACCTGTATTTCTGTATAAATATGTGTAATTAATTCTGTATAATTGTATTTGTACAGAAAAATCGATTTTTCTGTATTTTTCTGATTCACATTTTTGTGGCGCACTGTCTACAGTTTTTGTGGCGCATATATTTCTGTGGCGCACCAGGCAGAGGTGCGCCACAGAATATATATGCTGATACCAGCCGAGGCCTTTCTGTGGCGCACCAGCTGCGGTGCGCCACAGAAATTTTAACTTTCTGTGGCGCACGGACAAGGTGCGCCACAGAAAAATAATTTAGTGGCGGCGATTCAGTGGCGACCGGCCGTGCGCCACAGAATTAAAAAACGGTGCGCCACTGATAGGCTTTTCTGTACTAGTGAATACCGTTGGATGTATTCAACTGAGAGAGAATAGAAGAATCTTCAAAACAAAAGCAAGAATAAATGCCGCATCGAAGCATCCATATGCGAGGCACACCTGAACGAGGAGGTGGCAAACTTCACCACAAAGTACTATCACGAAAGTTTGCCCACTCGTCATAATCCAGTGCCTCGTTACAATGTCGTCAACCCAACAGATCTACCCCAACTTAGCATTTTCGTAGGGGTCGGTGGCAGATCAAGTGGCTACAAGCCCAAGTCAATATTACATGAAGAGTGGATGACTACCATGTCGTATCTCTTGAAGAACATGCCGGAAGTAGCGCCCTACATTGAGTAAGTGCTCAATATATTGTTTCTAAAACTTCCATTCCCATGTTGGTGTCTAACTCCGCTTCTTCTTGTTACCGTGCATAGATCATTTGAGCTTGAAACCTGGAAACATAGAAGACACCCTACCGACGAAGAAAAGTCGGTCCTTTTTAAGAAGGGTGGTGAGGGAGGAGGCGGATTCATCCCGTGGTTCTCTACAAAAGTAATTTTCTATCGGACATGGCTTCTAGTTGATCTTAGTTGATCTTATATGGTACTAATATACCAAACTTCCCCCTTTAAACTTGTAGGAAAAAACCGACATGGAAATGAGTCTCGAATTGAGAAAAATTGCTGAGTGCTTTGCCTATTCCATCAAGACATTTCATTCTTATGACGTGAATGGGTATCGCTTCCATACCCGTTCTCACAAAGAGAAACGGCCCAACCGGAAGACAACAAATTGCGAGGTCCTATGTAAAGGGTCCGATGTTCTTGATTACTATGGAAGAGTCAAGGCAATATATGAACTCGACTTCCATTTCGGGAAGAAGATGAACCCTGTTGTATTCAAATGCCATTGGTTCAATCCAACAAGAGTGAGAAGAAAACCTGAAGTTGGGTTGGTAGAAATTGAACGAGAGTCCGTCTATGCGGGAGATGATGTCTATATCCTTGCACACCAGACCAGCCAAGTTTTTTTATCTCCCGTACCCTTGCAAAACCGTGAAACGTCTACAGTGCTGGGACGTGGTGATGACGGTACCACCGCGTACTAAACCACCTACCCCGAACGATGACGATTACCACCACCGCATAAACCCCAACACATATGAGGGAGAGTTTTATCATGAAGATGGGCTCACAGGGGAATTCACCATCAACTTGCCGACTATTGAGGAAATGGAAGAAGACGATGCGCATGACGACGACGATGACATGGTAGTCAACAATGGGCAAAACGAGGTGGTTCTGAACTCGATGGACGTGGAACTACTTGAACGTTTGAAAATACCCGATGTTGAGGAGCCGACTGGTCCACCTCCAAACTACCTGGAAGATTGGTGGTACAGTCGTGATAGCGATGATGATGATGATGCTGGTCCAAGTTATGATCCCAGGGATGTAGACAATGGCTTTTGAACGTATGCCAATTCATAACTTGTTATGATCTCGAATTTATAAATTTGTGTTCCGACACTTCTTATGTGTGATGTATTAATTGTGCTTATGGAATCCCGCCATGTTTTGTATTAATTAATATATGCTTCTTATGTGTTTTGTATTAATTAATATGCTTCTCACAAATTCATATTGTTGTATATTAATTACTCTTTGTTTTTTTAATATGATTCCTTTTTTATCATATGTACTGATCAGGTTTTCTTTGTCATAACAGGTGACTAAGACATGGCGAGAAAAGTGAAGCGGGCTAGGGGGCGAAAATTTCCAAAGTGGGTGCCCTCTACACCAACAGCAAAGAAGGCGAGCCGCCGAAGATCATTGGACGGAGGCGTAAGGCAGCACCAGCCCAGGAGCAGTAGCAGTCGAGGAGCAGGAGCAGCAGCAGCAGGGCCGCCGAGGAGTAGCAGCACGGCCGCCGAGGAGTAGCAGCACGGCCGGCGGCGTAGGCAACCTCCTCTTCCTCTGTCGCGTAGTCCTTTGCCCGAGGTTTCTTCTTCTTCCTCGGAGGAGGAGGAGCATCCTGAGCACGACCACGAGCAGCATGATGGGGAGGAGCACTCGGAGTCTAAGGAGGAGGACTGGACCGACAGGGAGGAGGAGGATGACAGGGAACAGGGGGAGGTGGAGGAGGACTCCGAGGCTGAAGAGGAGCCGTTGGATGCGCACCCGCTACCGGATCTTGGCATAGTGGTTCCCGCCGGGCAGAAAGTGTGGCTGCGAGGCCCTGCGAGGCTCCCGGATCCACCATATCCGTACAAGTCCATCGTTCTTGAAGTCCAAGGCGATAAGTAAGTGGTAACTCGGCAAATTTTCCATTATATGTATTTTTCACGCTTTATGTATTTTGATTACAAACTAACTTTTATTTTCGTTGTGTAGGGCCTTCAAGTATCAAGGAGACATTAAGCCACCATGCTCAATGAGCGGCATCCTTGGCCTGCTTTGCAAAAAGCATTAGCCTGGCTTGGTCGATACTCCTGAAGGAACGAGGGTGCCAGCTTTGTCTTGTGAGTACTACAAGTTGGTCAAGGACACCCAGGACAAGGAAGGCAGGGTGTACGACCACGTTGGCACTCGGGTGATCAAAGATTTCTGGGTGAGAGTTTCCCACTGCAATTTTTATTAATTATGCAAAGTTATTTACATACAGATATATACATAGCTACTGTAATATCAAAAAAGAGAAGAAAAATAATTGACTGATCAGCGTGCTTAATTAGCTCTAATTCTGAATTTTAGCATTTCATCACAAAGCTCTAAAGTACAGATATATAGAAAGTTACTCTAATTGTAAAAATAATTTTTGAAGGCCTTCAAATTGTTTTCTCCATGATATTTTTTAACCAAACATTTGTTTCTTAGTTACAGATATAAAAATTTGTTTCTTAGTTACATGATATTTTTTAACCAAACATTTAATCATTTCCTTGCACTCGAGATCTGCATCTCATTTGACTTTTTGAACATATTTCTAGTCTAACATAAAACCAACATATGTTGGTATTAGAATTCATCAGAACATAAGAAACTGAAATAAGGTGTCAAATTTTCGTTAAGTCTCTGCATCTTGCATACCCTTCTTGGAATACAGAAATAAGGTGTCAACAAATTCTGAATTTTAGCCAATTGTGCTAATTTCTTTGTCCTATGCTTGATGATTGTAGCATTACTTTACTTGCGTCGTGGGTCACGAGGCTAAGGCAGAGCAGGTGTTGATTCGGATGGCCAAGAAGCTTATCCACGACATGCACTACGAGGCTCGTGTTGGCTGTGTGGTCAAGTTCTAACGGTACACAGGAACACGAAGCTGAAGAAGAAGGATGCTAGGGGCATACACATGTCTAGAGCTCAGTACTTGAAGGTAACCACATAATTCGCCTAATTGTTATTCTATTTATCAGAGACTCATATGGATCTATTTATTTTAACAGGTGGTTCCCCAGTGGCTAGCCAACAAGTTGCCTTGCTATAAGGCAATCATCGATAGGTGGGTGTCCGACCCGTACAAGGTGGAACACGCGGAAGCAGCGGCACGGCGTGCCCAGCTAGGCGAAGGAGTACACCGTCAAGGCAACCTCACCCTTATCGGCGTCGTGCAGAATAAGGTAAGAAATTTGTTTATTATTTTCCATACAAATAATTCTATAGCCGTGAGTCATTAATTCTTCCTTTTGCTTTCATTTGTAGAAATTGAAGACAGGCAAGGAGGTCACTCCCTTGGAGGCTTTCAGAGAGACTCGGAGGCCAAAGGAGCTGGATCCATCTAAACCGGCTGACGAGCAGTGGATCAACGATGGATCCAACAAGAAGTGGACGGCGTACTGTAGCAAGTTCAAGGAGGTGAATGGGCCCGACTCTGATCCGGTGAATTCGCCTTTTGACGCTATGATTGCTATGCTGGCGGGACATGGCCGGAAGAACGGCCGGTTAGGGATTGGTGATGGTTCTATCGACACCGAGGGCATTCCACATCTCACCAAGATCCGTGCCAGCCAGACCAGCTCATCGCCCGCTATTGAGCACCGCCCACAGCCAGGAGTGGTTGCCATGTTGGCAATGCAGGTATACATATGTTCTTCATTCACATATTCACATATTTAGATGTTTGCATTGCAAAGTTGATGAAATACTCGCCATCACATACTCAAGGCTGAACTTGCTGAAAGTAAGAAGGTCACGGAGGAGGCGAGGGCAAATATGCTGGCAATGCAATCCACAGTCTCCAGCCAGCAGGCGGTATTGGCGGCACTCCTGGCGGTTTGTTTTCTGCCATAACACGAGTTTTTTCATTCCATTCATCCGTGTGTAATCTAACCGATCTCAACACATTCGGTTTGCAGAGGATGCCCGCAGATCCGTCGCTTCCCCCTTTACCTACTCTTCCTCCTTTGACCTTTGTAAGTTCTCTTTGACTTGGTTAAATCATTAATTTTCTGTTTACTCGACTAATGCGGATGTTCACAGGGTAATCCATCATTTGGATCAAACACCGTGCCGGGAGCAAGCCCTTCGACGCCATCGACCTCCGCGAGGCCGAACTGATGTATTGTGTGTTCTGAACGTGTTAAACAATGTGTTGGACTATGTGTTTGTATGTTCTGAACTTGTATGACATGAATTATGCTTCAGATTGTGTTAAACTATGAGTGGAGTCATGTTTGTGTGCTTTTGGATTATGAAATGATGTTTGAGTGCTTTTGGATATGAAATATGTGATGTGTGAGTGCTCCCAGTGATGAAATGTAAAAATATATGAAAATTGTGTTTAATTGCAGGGATCTGGCAAAATGAAAAATGATTCTGGGATTTTTTGGTTGTGTTTACCGAGTACAACACTCGGCAAAGATGCAATTTGGACCTATGCCGAGTGCGACACTCGGCAAAGTGCCTCTCCTGGCTGCTACCAGCCACCTGGGAATACGCTTTGCCGAGTGCATGCGAATGACACTCGGCAAACGCCGGCTCCAGCCAGCCCACCTGGGACCTGGGAACAAGCTTTGCCGAGCTCAAAGGCCGGCACTCGGCAAAGTGTCTCTCGGTAAACATCCATCCCCGGGAGGAGAGGGACACTCGGCACAGAAAAGAACTCGGCACAAAGCTTTACCGAGTGCTTGCTGGCACTCAGTAAACAGCTGACGCCGAGGGACAACAGAGATGCAGCCGACACTCGGCATAGAGAAGAACTCGGCAAAGAGGCGTGCCCCACCTGACAGGAGGTGCCACGCGCCACGTTCTGGTTCGTCGTTTTTGCCGAGTGTCGCGCTCCAACACTCAGCAAAGATTTGACGTCCGTTTGCCAAGGAAAGGACGTGATCTGCTTTTTTGTGCCGAGTACCACCGCAAAACACTCGGCAGAAGTTATGCCGACATCCCCGTGTCCCGACACTCGGCAAAGTTCTGTTTACCGGCAGAATTGTTGCCGAGTATTGTCTGCCGAGTGCAGCACTCGGCACAAAGTTTATCGACATGATTTTGTCCTTTGCCGTGTGTACCGGACACTCGGCAAAAACTCTGTTTCCAGTATAGTGACTGTGTCGTTTGTAAAACCTGCCACCTAGGCAATATGCTCAGGTGGAAGGCTAATTAAGAAAGAGGGAGACGGTCACTGTATCGTCCTAGAGCCAGGAAAATTTACTGTCAGATCGATCGCGTGCGTGTGTTCCTGCCCCCATGTGCTCCTTCTTCACCAAACCACCACAAGATTTCTCCAGACACATCTAATTGACTCCCCGCCGCGTAACCCGGCTGCAATCTTCTCATTATAATGGACGCCGGAGATACTGCTCATCTCCTCATCGTTGTACCCGTGGAGCTCGCATCTAGCCATGTATGCTTGTACTTGTATTAATCCATGTGTGTACTATGTACGGTGCTTTTACATTACTACTTCCTCCGTATCAAAATATAAGATGTTTTGTACTGTTTGCTTTCCATCCGTATCTAGACATGTTTTAATACAAGGCTTATTTGAATCTTGCAGTAAAACATGTATGTATAGATACGGATGGAAAGTAAACAGTACAAAACATTTTATATTTTGATACAGTTTATATTTTGATACAGAGGGAGTAGTTTTACTACTCGAGATTACCTACCCAAATATCCATGAAAGTTCCATGGTGATTTTGCAACAAATCGATCACCCTGTGTTTATTCAAGTTGGAGATGATAGTGATTTATAAAACAAGGAAATATTGCAAACAATAGAGCATCTCCACGGGGGGTCGGCCGTAAAGCTCATTTGGGGTGTCGGACCAGGGGATCGCAAAGCCTTTGTCCGGTCCAAAATCTGTTCGGCACCGCGAACAGAGCCTCCAACTTTGGGGGCTGCCTCGCAGTGCCGGACACTGTTCGGCCCGAGCCTCCGACAGATATGGCCCGCCTGTCATACACACAAAACAAACCGGCGAGACGCAGGTATGCGGCAGTGTTTCAGCGATGCAGGCACTGCATCGTTTCAGAGGCGAGTCGTCGAATTGTTGCACGGGCCGTCAGGCAGCGCATCGTTTCAGTGACTAGGTGGGCGGCGCCGTGAAGCGTCGCCTCGATGCAGCGCCGTAGAGCCCATGCGGCGGTACGCATGCCGTCTTGGCGTTAATGGCGACGGCATCTTCACTCCTTCGACCGGCTTTAAAAAGCCACCACCGACCCTCTCGACTCACACACTCCACCACCGCCCATCTTCCTTTCCTTACAGTCGCACAGCTACGATGCACCGCCGCGGACCAGGTTACCAGCCCACGGAGGAGGACCACAAGCGGTGCCGGTGCCTTGACGCGATATCGTTGATGCGCTGCCAACGCCGCAACGAGCTACACCGGATCCAGGGGATCCGGATTACGGCGGCTAGGGATGTGGCGCCGCCGCCACCACCCCCTCCGCCTCCTCCACCCCTGCAAGCCGACGACCATCGTCCGCTGACAGTGGAGGAGGCGGAGTAGCTCATGCGCAACTACCTCCCTCTGCCCGCCGACCGTAGCCTGCCAGACGGCTGGCTGGTCAACCTGAACAACGTCCCGGTTGCGCCGCCCCTAACCGGGCAGGCGAGGCTGGAGTACATCCAGTCGATGTGGCAGGCGGACGTCGTCGGCGCGGTGACGGAGGAGGAGCGGAGCCATGTTCCTCCGTTCAACGCGTCGCCAGCTCTTCCTCCGCCACTAAGCTGCGCCGACCATTGATATCGAGGCCCCACCAGACAAAGACTTTCAGGATTCTTGTCAAGCAGTGGTTTCTCCACATGCTACATCGATCATTGATATCGACATTGCCCGAAACGGCCTCTTGACCAGGTCTGTAAGAAGTAACTCGAGCAGTGCCGGCGAGGATGGCCGCGAGCATAGATACATTTCTGCCTGGACTCCTCCGCCGTCGACATATTGGAGGAAAGTCTCGGAGTCTGGCGGTCGAATTAGATTTAGTGTTTAAATTAAAAAAAGTTGTATCAAAATTGAATCAAATTGTATCGAACTTTCTATTTGAATCGAATGAATTTATTGCAATATTACTTTTTTTTGTTGGGGTCCGGCCGTTTAGGGAGTGCCGGTGTGGAAGGGAAAAAAAAGCGCCGTACAAGTGTCCGGCACCCTCCAATTGGACCTCCAATGGAGATGTGCCGAACACAATTTAATCGCTCCCGGTGAAGATGCTCTTAGTTTCTACATTCTGATGGATCGATGTTGCTGAAGACGACTTTAGTGACGCTTGGTTGCTAAGGGAATTACTTATGCACTTTGAATACAAAAACTGGTTGTGTTTATCTGTATAGTCAAAAGCTAGAATTTCTCTTTTCACGACGCGTCAATGGTGCACTATTGTTACCTACCAAGCAATAACTCCGGTGCGAGACTAATTTGAGCTAGCATAGTAGAATGACAACATATTTGACAAGTATCAAGATTTAGAAACCATTGGTGTCGCATGCGTCTTGTGATTTTGTCAATACCCGAGGCAACATGCAAATACAGACATGGACGATAAGAAAGAGAGACTAAGCTCGAAATTGAAAGGCAACGCTACGAGCTTCGACACTATTATAACCGTAGAAAAATGAAAGAGCCGGTCAGGTTTAGTAATCATAAATCTTTTAATATAGAAATACGAGACACTGGAATGAAATATTTGTTTGTGCATAGAGCGCTGGTACAGGTAGCTTATTTAGATAAGCTCCAAGCATATGTACTGTAGCCAGAGTCCAATTCACCCACCAGAATGAAAGAGAGAGTAAGTCGATCCCTTCCCCCGAGCTGAAAGAAATGCAAACAGAATGAATTAAGAATAAGCTCATTCTCCCCCTTTCTTTATCTCCCCTCCCTCTCCATCCCGTCCCGTTGAGAGTCTCCCTAGGGTTTCCGGCTCGCTCCTCTCCGGCGGCGCTGCCGCTCGGAGGCGAGGAGGATGCGAGGCCGGACCTATATAGAGTATCGTAGGGCTCGTAGCTAGGTGTAGTTTTAGGGTTGCTGTTTGGTCCCATGTGGCGAATGGTGTTATGCCGTGGTGGCTTGATCCTCTAGCGCGGTGCGGCATCGAGCATGTCCGGGTGGTGCTCTCCGTCAAGCCTGTGAGGTCGAGGTTTGGCGGTGGTGGCGGATCTGAGGCGGCCTTTTTCAATAAGCGTTGTGGTGCGCCGGCCGTTGCCCTCCTGGTGAGGATCTTCTCCACTTGGCGCCATGGTGTCGTAGGTGGAGGTGAGTCGCCTCAATAGGAGCGTGTGTCGGCTAGCACCAGGACCCTGGAGACCTTGTCTTCAGGGATGGCGGGGTTGCTGCAACATCTGGAGTTCTTCAATAGTGGCGGCAGAGCCTCGCTGTTATCTTTGACTGCCGGAGTCACTCCACACCGGAGCATAGGAGTTGCTCCTGGTTCTTCCTCCTTCGGTGGAGGATCTTCGAGAGTTCGGCTGTGGCGTTCTTCGGCGCATCCTCGTAAAGTCGTGTCGTCCCTGACGAAGGTGCTGCTGGTCGTAGCTTCGAGCTCTTCATCACCGGCGGTGGTCCAGGACTTGATGGCGTTTCTTCGGAGCGCCCTAGGGTGCTTGTTGTAAAAGTGTTGACCATATCTGTAATTTCCATATGTTCTGAGGGCCTCTTTGTAAGTTTGCCACTACTTAATGTAGCAGCGGGCCCTTTGGGGTCCTTATCTTGTTCAAAATAAGAATGAATTAAGAATCTATTTTCTCGCATCGATCCCTTTCCAGTTGAAAAATTAGATAAGAAGAAAATATTGGACGGGGTCGACAAGTCTTACTCGAATTCTCGACCGTCACCATGGACCCTTGCACGTTGTTTCCTCTGCCCCGAGGCCGCTTTCTCCATGTTTTGATTATTTGACTAATACCTGAGATTTAATACTTGATTGATCTTTAGTACGGAGTATAACAATTCGATTTCGCATGTGGTTTACCTCTGCCGCCGATGGATGAATGAGAAAGAAGCATGGACTCTGGTAGTAGGCCGAGAACCTGATCGGGGGCAGGATATTCAGAGCGTCTTGTAGTCTAAGGAATTGCCGCCGGATGCCTTGAATCGTCGGCGCGGTGGTTGTCTTCCCCTCCACTGTGACCCGCCACCGAGTCGATGATAGTAAGTTTGCGTTCTCCTTTTCATAGTGAATCAATAATGTCGTAATAAATTGTTACCTACCAAGAAATAATGTGCCCACGATCGCACAATAAGAGAGCTAGCACCATTATATATTTTACAAGTATATCAAGACCTAGACATAATCAATATCTAGTGCACCTTAGTTTGCCAATACTGGCGAGAGAGGGAGAGAGAGTTGTACAAGGGGAACTGAAAACTAATGTTTAGAGACTAGGGCTACAGAAAGATGGAGAAGAAAGAGTTAGTGTTTTGCATTGGAATAGGAGACATTGAGGAAGAAATGTTTATTCGTGCATGGAGTTAGACGACTAGCACGTCTTCAACCGCTGGGTCGACCCAAAAAAAAGTTGGGGGCTCAATACATTTTCGCATGTTTAGAAGTCGTTAGGCTAGCCATAATGGGGAGTAACACACACTAGTATCATGTGTATAGTACTAGTGTATGATTGTAACTCTATAATGCATAGTATCATCGAAAATATGTTGGTGCACATGGGTAGCAGGATAGCAGCGCACTTGATATGTAAAACACAAATATCAAAAAATATTTAAAAAAACTGAAACATCATTCGGACAAACATGATTAATTATTGTCAATGTGCAAAAACATTGCCAAAGAACAACTTACATTGCACCCTAGGTGAAGAATTGGCCTAAAAAAGGCGTTTTGGCTCCCGGGTGCATATGCCCCTGATATGTTTTTCAAACGTAAATTTTTTTTGACAACAATTCGAATAATTCTGAAATAAATTGGGCACAAACATATACAAGTATTCAACACCCGTGAAACATTTCGTAAGGAAATAACATTTTTTGTGGCCTGTGCAAAAAAAAATCTGTGGTTTGAAAAATGTATTTTTCATCTAGACAACACAAAGTGTCATTTCCTTCCAAAAATTTATAGGAATGTTTAAAACTTTCATATGTTTTTGCCCAAACTGTATCATACTTTTTCGAAGTGTTTTCATATTTTTTAATTTTGAAACACATATCAGGAGCATATGCACCCGGGAGCCAAAGTGGATTTGTACTAAAAAAACACTATATACATGCTATATTCATCATAGATTTTTCTTTTTTCCCAATGATTTAGGAGGATTATTTACCAGCCAAAAAATTAATCGAGAAGAATAATTGATCATCGTTAAGAAAAAATAATTTTAAAATTTATTGACCTTTTTATATTTTGTATTTTTTTCCGCTTATCAGGTACCCGAAATTGTATTTATGAATTTGTAAAATCTTAATGTAAATATGTGTATAAAATCTATTTGAGATTAAATTTTCTAATTTTACATGCTATGATACGGTATCATGGTACCACTGTCCCCTCTTTATTTATTATGTCACATCAGTTTTTTTATCAACATTACATACATGATACTCCAACATAGATAGCCTTAGAAGTCTTGATTAATAAATAAATGAATTATTAGAGTGTAAGGCTGTCCCGGTGCTCTATGTTGTATCGTATCTAAAACATGTCAGATAGCCAAATTACGAAATAGAGAGGCGGTCACGGTATCGTCCTAGAGACATAACTCTTGTCACGGTAATCGGAGCGAATTTACTACCATATCGATCTTGTACACAAATTCCTTCCCCATGCACTCCTACACCAAACCACCACAATCTCATTGACTCCTCACCGCATGACCCGGCTGCAATCCTTTTTTCTCCACCACGCCGCGCAATAACATTCCCGCATGACGGTACATAGTGATTTGCGTGACTGCAGTAGCAACAACTAAGTTCCGGGAAGATCCCGATGATTTAGGATGAGACGACAATCTGGAAGTGTCGCCGCCGATCCCAGTAAAACATGATCGCAATATTTTGATTTCTGAATTTTGAATTCGCACAAGGCGATTCAGTAGCAACAGCTAAGTTCCGGGAAGATCCCGGTGATTTAGGATGAGACGGCAATCTGGAAGTGACGTCGCCAATCCCAGTAAAACATGATCGCCATATTTTGATTTCTGAATTTTAAATTCGCACATGATCGCCATATTTTGATTTCTGAATTTTGAATTCGCACAAGATGATTCAGTAGCAACAGCTAAGTTCCGGGAAGATCCCGGTGATTTAGGATGAGACGGCAATCTGGAAGTGCCGCCGCCAATCCTAGTAAAACATGATCGGCATATTTTGATTTCTGAATTTTGAATTTGCACAGGACGATTCAGTAGCAATAGTATGTTCCGGGAAAATCCCGGTGATTTAGGATGAGACGGCAATCTGGAAGTGCCGCTGCCAATCCCATTAAAACATGATTGCCATATTTTTATTTCTAAATTTTGAATTCGCCCAAGACGATTCTGATACCTTCCTGAATGACAAGATCAAATGTGGTTCCTTCCTGAGTGCAAAGAACAAAAACATCAGCTCGATCCCCTTCCCCCGAGCTGAAAAAATTTGCAAAGATAATGAAAAATCTCTTTTCTCATATAGATTCCTTACCAATTGAGAACCTAGATAAGAAAAAAATTGGACAGAGTAGGCAAATTAAAGTTTTACTAAATACTCGCCAGTTACCATGGATCCTTGGGCGCTGTCCATCTTTTGATAATTTGACTCGCATCTGACATGTAAAAACTGATTGATGTGTAGTACAACAATTCGGTTTCGCATGTGGTTCACCTCTCCCGTTGATGGATGAATGGGAAAGAAGCATGGACTCTGGTAGTAGGTCGAGCACCTGATCGGGACCGGCATATTTAGAGCGTCTTGTAGTATAAGGAATTGTCGCCGGATGCCTTGAATCGCCGATGTGGTGGTTGTCTTCTTCCCCTCCACTGTGCTCTGCCACCGAGTCGATCTGCTACTTCAGCCCGTCTTCGACCTTACACTATTTAACTGGAAGAGCATTCTTACCTGGTTATAGAAATTAATAAAAAAAATATTCGTCCATATATTCGTGTCAATTTACTTCTCGCATTTATAGATTCATGAGGTGTCATTGTGAATCCACAAGGTGCGCCTTTGTGGCATTGACTGAACCGTGCTACACGTACGACACTCACCTGTCCGACGTTCGTACGACGTCCTCAGCTGTCCGTCGGATTTTCGATCAGGCAATCAAACAGATATACGATACCCTTAGGTGTCTGTCTGATTTTCGTGTCGTACAGCCGTCGTTCCAAGGTCGTACGCAGAGCCGAAGCTTTTCTCCTGCGATGTTGGCGACGTGGAGGCTACTCCTAACCAAATAAATGCATGTGTCTAGCCAGGAGTATCATCGGAGCTTGTAAGACGCAAGGAAGGAAGCGCGGGAGGTAAATGTCACTATGTCGGTGTGCTTGGATGTGATGAGGTGCTGGTGACACTTTAGTTGGGTGTCGTGAATTAAGATGTGTGATGGGTTTTGTTTAGTACTCCATATGTTCAGTTGTTCAAGGCGTTCATTGTCTGGCGTGCTCATTAAGGAGAGGAGGCAACGAGAAATCTTTCCCATAGTGCTCCCTGAGAAACATCTCCCTCCCCATCCATGTCATGGATGCTGCAAGCCACCATAGTGCTCCGTGAGAAACAGCTCCCTCCCCCTCCATGGATGCTGCAAGCCCCACCCACCCACACCAAGCCACCTCGCACCCAAGCCGCAGTACCGTCCTGGAGCCACCGCCACCCACACCTCTCTATGTCCCCGCCAGCAAATTCCCACCTCGCATGAGCCACCATTTTGGTCCTCATCGTAGTCGATGATAGGGGATCTCCGGTTCAACCATCTGGGTGGCATGTACAGTTTTGTCAGCTCACTCGTCTCCCTTCGAGGGGAAACAAGCAATTTTGGGAAGTTACAAAACACACTGCCATAATTAACGAAACGGGGAGTGACGAAAAATTAATGCTGCCAGGATGCTTACGCTTTCTTCCAATCAACAGATCACATACGCACATATCATTACCGTCCTGAAAGATATTTGGCCGGCTGGAAAGAAAAAGTCATGAAGAAAGATTGAATAGAATAGTATCATAATTCATAGACAGTGAAGAAAAAATACCACAGTAACTACCAAAGAGTTCGTGCCAGCATACCAGTAAGTTACAGCCGGCCACAAGCATATACCAGAGACCACAGTTCACACTACTGAGACATGCGCCACTTATGCCAAAAGCTAAACGTAGTACGCCAGGGAATGACAACACCGTATCAGTTCTAAAGATGTAACTGTTCAGTACATTTGATACATATACAAACAAGCTTAAGGTCAAAGAAACCAGCAGTTCAACTCCTCTAGTGCCCACCAGTCTGGGTACAACCATACTAGTGGCATGCTGGTCATTTGCACAACCAAACACACTTTGCAGTTAAGTACAGCACCGGTGGACGAATTAAAGTCTATGGATGAACAACCAGCACCTGCCAAGGAAAAGATGGAAGGACATAACAAGGCATCCTCGGCGAAGAAACCAACCAGACGTCTGAGTCTACGATGTTGGTGAACCCCAAAACTTGTATCAGATCAAAGTTTAGGCAACCCCATCACTCCTCGTGATATTCTGGGTTCTTCTTCAGAATTACAAAGCCCTCCAACGTTGATGTCAGGGGGATGTACCTGCATGACGTAAGATAACAGTCATTAGCCGCCATGGGAGATGCATATTCAAATAATAAAATGCATGGTCAGTCGTTAGTCAAACTTACTTGTCAGTCGCCAATTCTGCTCGCTCCCCCGCGGCAAGCAAGACAGGGGTTGTATGTGTCTGGAAGCCAGTTATTGTCTTGGGTCTTCCTGCCTGGCCAACCACATCAACTGCTTGCCCAACCCGCACTGGAACAGGAAGAGGCTTCAGATCTTCATCCACCGTTAAAAGCATCCTGGGCTGTACAAGGAAAGAAGGATTTATGCTCAGAATCCAGTAACTGTCGAGTTTAAAAATTGGCAGATGAGTAATATACATACCTGCATCGCCAAGACGATAATATAAAGAATGTAGTGATATTTCCCTAGAATTGTGGACTTCATATCAAGGCACGCATGCAGAACAGTGACAAGCCCTCCAAGTGCCATTCTAAGAAACAAGAAGAATTGACCAACGAATCCAAAAATATTAAAGGGTAAATCCAGTACTTGAAGATAGTTACTTACGGTGAAAGAAGAAACCGATCAGAATGGTACGGAGAAAGTGTCAACAAACCCTTGCCAAGGTGAACAAGTCCTTGAGCAATTCTTACCTGAATATGTAAAACAGATTAACAACTGATATATAGCTGCATGAAAAGGGGTGATAAAGAATCACTATGAGTTTGTACTTACACAGAACAGATGAGCAGCCTCTTTGTAGTAGTAACTCGAAAGATTACGAAGCATACCAGCTATTCTGGCATTGTTTGTACCAGCACCAATCAAACCCAGTGAGATGATCGCAGCCTAGAGCAATTCAATTAAGACACAAGATAATTAATGTATATAAGATAATATAAGCATAAATTTTGGAAGTGAACTGCCAGGTTAGAAAAGGTTAGGTACACATACCATTGAAACATCAGCATCTGCGTCATGACTCAATCTGCTCAGTGTGTCCATTACATTTACCTGAAATAGCAGATATTAGACCTATCCAAAATAAACATCATGTAACAACCAGAATACACTGCTGTAGAAGCATTCAATGTTCATAACGTCAAGAATGCACCACTGAACAGTATGTGACGAATTAACTATCTAGTATAGTGCTTTAATAGTACCGAATCAAAACAGACACACTTTGGTTGCAGTAAAGAACAAAATAACATAATTTGGCGACGCACTAAGTTAAATGATGATGTCAGTATATAATCAATGAGCACCTATCTCTATACCAGCAGGATGTTGGATAAAAGTGGCCTGCTTTGAAGTGGTGTATATTTACTATGGCACCAGATTTTGAACTAATAGAATAATCACAATGAAGTAACTGGCAAACCTAACTAGCAGTCTGCCACACAAATCAGTAATATTGTTATTCAATGACAAGCAACGATTCTATGTAAATGTGTGCACCTGCTATCCCTACAGATTGGTGCAAGTGCATCAAATGTTTAAGCACTTCCATGTAATAACTCCACCGAAATGACCCTAATAAAAACTTGCAGGTAATGGTACACCTAATCACCATTAGTAACTTAATTAAAATTTACCAAACTCTTCGCCATAAACTCAAGCAAGATATTCTAGGATCTAACTAAGGCAAATATCTGCATTCTTTGGCACTATAACTCTTCCTAGTAACTGAAGAAGCATTAACACGTAGAGATTCCTTCTGCCAGAGCTTATTAACATACCTTGGGATTCGAAATACAGAGTATACCAAGAGCAAGAGGAACTGCTCGTCTAATATTCTGCTCGCCATACTGTAAGAGACGCTCAAGTGATCGTATAGCCATTTCAGCTCCTAGTTCTTCAGACATGGCAATAAGAGCAATTCCAAGGACAGCTGGCCCTTGGTGTGTTTCACCCTTCTCAAGATGTTGTGAGCAAATACCAAGAAGTTTCTGAACCTGCATTCAGAATTGGGAAAAGGTTGGAGCAATTAATTAAGTCTGAAGCTTCTACCATCCAGCAAGGATATAATATAGCACTGACTGTGTACCTTAAGCACATTCCCTGTTCCAGCATACGCAAGTGACATAAGTGTTACATCACAGTATTTCCTGATCTTCTCATCAAATGTTTTGGCAACCTCCGCAGTAGCCTCGACACTTTCCTGAAATAGCCCAAATAATATTACATTAGACAAATTGGTCTGTAAAAAGGCAGGTGCCATGATCAAAATTTGTGCATGGGCTACAATTAGAAGCAGTAGCAACAATGTAGTATGAAAATGAGAGTAACAATTACAATGAGCATCTTGTCAGATAGAAGGGATGGCATTCACAAAAGGGCAGGGACAATCTTTGAAACCAAAGGAAATAAAATAGTATTCCAAATGTATGTATCCAGGTAAGACCTAATAATTTTGTTCATACTTATCCTAGTCAACGAAAATGCAAATGATAGAAATGGAACTTCAAGGATTGCTCAATGTTACCTGTTTCCCAAGATATAGAAGGCCAAGTGCAACTGGAAGCAGGCGTATAATCGGTTCTGCCAGCTCAGCCTCACTACGCTCCATCAAGAAAAATATGATAGATTGTGCAATCTCTTCATTGCAAGAACCAACAAACACCAATCCCAAGGCAACAGCTGTGAAGACCAAGACTTCAAGTGTTGCTTGGGGGTCTCCCAATATAGCTGATAGTTGAACTCTTAGCTGGAACGTAGAAAAGCATATTAACACAAATATATAACTAAAGATACTGAATTTGCACACAATAGCAAAGCACTGATCCCCACCTCATCTTTCTGAGAACCAGCATATGCAATACCAAGTCCCAAGATGGCCCCAATCCGTATGTTAGAATCGTCCTTGTTCACATACTCCATGAGAATTGCCATTGCCTGGCAAAAAAATTAAGATATTAAAGACAGATCTTGTGTAATACCAGAGGTGGGTTGGGGGCGTGGGTAGGAAGAAGGAAACAGCTAATACAGTGGAATACATACAGGGTCACAATCGTTCTTCACACCACAGGTGACAACGCCAATACCTAGCAAAGCTCCAGCAACAACATGAGTATCATTACTATGCAAGTACTTGTCGAGTTGAGCAAGCCCAGAATCAGTATCCCAAAGGAGAATCATTCCCTGGAAAAAATATTTTCAAGTATTATTAGTGAGTTACAATTAAAACAGAACGTTATGGTTCAAAATATAACTAATGATGTTATGTACCAGGCTAGCCGCTGCACTGGCTTTTCCATGTTCCTTATTCTTAAATAACCAGTTTCCAGAAGAACCACTACTGGAAGAATCAGATGGAGCAGTCATCAGCTTATCCTGCACAAAGGAACGATCTTAATATCCACACTTTACTCACATAGAACTCAAAGGCTTCTCGAGAACTAACCTGGCCGAATCCAGCATTAACAAATGCGTTAACAAATGTTGCAGCCAAATTCTGTCTTGCAGAATCAAGACTGGAGCTGGCACCACGGCCATCAATCAAATGGACCTGCAGATTAGAAAGTGTAAGCATATTTTATTATAGACTTTGTGGACTAAAAAGGCCATCCACAAACATAAAAAGTAATAAAATGTATGTCACCTTATATATATCCTCCGGAGATTTTGCCTCCATAACTTCAATGTCACGAGCAAGAGTGAGGTAACCCTCACTCAGCTTGGTGTTATTAACTATTTCTTGCAAGATTTCCTTGTCATTTTCATCTGCAGCTATCTCATCATCAATCTCCAAGGCTAAACCCTTCAGAAGAGGAGAGCTCATGGTAAATATTAATTGCAGAAAGACATGGAAAGAATAACCAAGCTTATAAGGACTGAATCAAAATTGACACAGGGTAGGGAGAGTGAGAAGAGGGCAATACATACATGGCGTGCAATGATGTATGAGAATTGCTTCTTGAGTGTAAGATCATCAGTTGCTGTGTAGACCTGCTTCACATACTGTATGGACTTGTTGTCAAGAAGCAGGGCAATGCGCAAAGCATTTGCAAGGTCTTCAAACTTCATGTAAATGGTATATGCTATATCAAGTGCCAACAGATCATCAGGAGCGGGGTGGAATCTGCAGTCCAACATGGACACAAGTAAAGTATTAACTCAAGTTATTTAAAATTCAAAATTTATTTTGGGGGTTATAATCAGGGTCTCTACTCAAAAAATAGGTACAAGCAATAACTCATGAGAATACATTGTAAAAGAGATAAGTACAATAGGGTCTATAACCAAATGCTTAGACATACCTAGACATACTAGTAAGATACAAGCAAGCCCTTTTATAGTTTGTTGAGTCAACATGCTCAACAAGCAAATCAAGGTCTTCAACCTGAAAAAACATGAAATACCATGCATCAGTATATCCATTAAGTGGATAAATACAGGTAATAGACTCAGGTCGAATTGGTACAAAATTAAAAATACCTCCATCAGAAGATCTACAGCCTCAGGCTCAGCATTATGCTATTATACAAATGACAATAGAAAACAAATAATGAGTCAATGATCAAACAGTTATGATAGTAATAACTTCTCGAAAATACAACTCTTATCAGAACGAACCTTCATGTGGAATGAGACAATTTGCTGCACTAGTTCCATCAGGGCATCAATCGGCATGTCCTCACCCTACAAAAAAAAATCATCATTGAGGACTGTAATATAAAAAAGAAGCAGAAAACAAAGAGGTTCTCTATGTTTGAATACAAACAATAATTTTGCAATGGCTAATAAGGCCAATGTTATCAGTTACTCCCTCGGTTAGAAAAGCTATTACTTTTAAGCCCAACTTTCAAAACTTTGACTACTGAAGTCAGAAATCATATGGTAATTTTGTCTCAAAAAGAGTACTTCCAGAATTATACTTGCGTTGGGCATTATGGATATATCACACCATAAATTGGTGGTCAAAGTTTCACACTCCAAAACGGCATAAAAGCCAAGGGAGGAGGATATAGTGCAATGTCAATTACTCAAACAATCAACTATATGAGTTCCCAAACATGTGATTTATATGTCTGCTAGCATGACCAGTAGGTCATTGAAATAGATGGAATATGTAGTCGATAAAGGGTATATATTTGTCCAAATTTATATCATCAGTGTCTAAGATATGGTAGGAAATCATGACTTCGAAATAACAAACAAATGATTATAATTATAACTAGAAGAAGAAGCCACCGACAAAGCAAGGCAGAAGTTCCATGTAGTAATAAATATATAAGAGGTAAAGATAAAATTTAAGTTTCCACGATAACATGAATGAGAGTTGTAACCTGACGCTTTTGGAATTCCTGAGCAATTTCCCCAGCAAGGTTCCTGTCACGAGAAAATTTTAAGATAATCAAACAAAGTAAATACACATATTGCATCTCGCAATGTCTCCAAGAGACATAAATTAAATTTCAATAAGTTATCAGAAACTGGTGAGAAACATAGCCGTCATGTAAGTAAACGGAGAGGTTCTAAATTCTAAACTCAGTAAAAACGAACATATCAACAAAAACACAATTATATCATAATGCCTAATCCAAAATATACCACTATAATTCCATCAAGCTACAATTACAGGAAGCATCAAATATATTTTGGTACTTTCGTTCTTACCTCACATATTCATGACCCCAGGAACCAATGTCACCTTCAGAGCCCAATAGACGGTACCTCAGACTCTCCTGAAACAATTAAAAGGTGGAAACAAATCTTAAGGCTAACTGGATTGCAAGGTGAATGAAATAAACTAAATATTTTTCAAACAGAGAAATATGTTGTCCATAATATGAACAAAATTTAACTGTTGCAGGCACATACCCTTTCTCCTTCAACAGACATCGTCAAGGCCAACACTGACAGTATGTCAGCCATGTACCTCTGTGTAACAGTGAAAAGGAGGTATCAGCACGGTGCGGAATCAACATTCAAATCACCATAGTGTGGGGTAAGAAACATACCTTCACTTCAGACTCTGGCATAGTATCGAAGAAGGATTTGAGGGTTCCGTAGTGTGGGCGGAGGAACTTCAGTGGCTTGGGGACGGAAGTCATCGAGCTAGTAGCAGAGCGAATCTCCTGCCTGGTAGGGGTCAAAGTCTCAGTGGGAGTAAAGCGGATTAAAAGCAAAAATAGCTAGCATTTCGACACAAACTGCAGTTGCAGCAACTCCGTAACACTTGGGTCAGTTAGATGTAACTACGGAGACCAGAACTAGAGCCTGAGCGCGTTCACTAAATTCACATGGAGATGACGAATCTAAACCATAACGCGCCACGAACCCTAGGCAGCGAACAGAATTCGGGAACCTGGAACTGAATCTGCCATCAGGTCTCAGCAAGCGAGCAGAAATAATACCTCATGCTCTCGAGGGCGAGCCTCTGGATGCCGGGATCCGTGTCCTGCGCCCGCACGACGTAGAGCTCGAGCTGCTCCTTGAGCGCCTGGTCCTCCTCCGACTGCGCATCCCACCAACAAACAAACAAACACATCAGGACGAGCGAAACCGCAGATCGAAGCGAGATACTGCCCGATCTCGGCCGGGCGCCGGCGCCGGAGCCAGAGAGGGCGGGGGGAGGGGGACGGGGACGGGAGCGGGGGCGCTCACCAGATCGTCATCCTTCTTCTCGTCCTTCTTCTTCCCCTTGGAAGAAGGCTTGGCGGGCGGGGCGGGCTCCGAGGGCGCGGCCGCGGAGGTCCCGCCGTTGGAGTTCTCGGGCGGCGCCATGGCTGGATTCGCCGCCGGGAGCTGGTGCTAGGGTTCGGAGGCGAGTGCGAGAGTAGAGGGGGGCGAGCTGTGTGGAGGTTTATTTCTGGAAGCGGAAGGGGATCTCCGCTTTGCTTGCAGCGGGCGGACGCTGAGCCGAGCCGAGACGGGAGGGTGGGTCAGCTTTTCTCCCCCGGTTTTGCCCCTCCTCCAAGATTGGGTAATGGGCCGTCGGGCAATGGGATAGTCCGGCCGGAGCGATGGGCCTTTACGGGCTGATTTTTCGGGCTCGTATGGACGAATTCTGTGTGGCTGTGGAGGCTCAGCCATGGCCGTCAAGCCCGGTAAACCAACACCGTGTCTGATTTTGTCCAAAAAAGAAAGGTGATTCCTATACATCGCCCGTTAGCGATGGCTCTTCCTTGCGTCGCCTGAAGGAAGCTTTTTATGGGCTTGGCCCATATTAGGTAGCGAAGCGAGAATGCGAGATAGACGCTCCGCCGCTGCCTGCATCAAGTCTTCTCCCCCGACTGCTTCGCCCCCCGTCTTCCTCCCGTCCCCCACTGCTCCTGCTCCCCCGTCCGCACCGCTTCTACTTCCCCGTCCTTCACTGTTTCTTCTTCCCGCCCCCCCCCCCCACTGCTCCTGCTCCCCCGTCCGCACTGGTTCTGCTCCCCGTCCGCATGCTTCCGCGCCCGACCCAGTTCTGGTTTTTTCGGAAGCTTCCGGCTGTCTGGTTCGTCGCCGGCGATGGCGGCGTAAGGTATGCGCACGAGCTTTTCTATCCCGTGATCTACTGTTTCTGTTCTTTTGTTTTTGCGTCCATAGATTGCTCCTGTCTTGGGGTATGTTGTCTTGTGCCAAGCTTTTCTCTATGGTGTTCATTATGCGGTAGATCTGCGTGTTATATCTGATAGAGGGATGGTCTTTTTTTCACTACCGGCTTGATCTGTGGTAGATCGATGGTCCATTAGGTCGTTTCACTGGCATCATGTAGTTCTTCTGTTCATAGAGCCACGGAATTTACTTCAAAAGTAGATGCAGTAGAATAATCTCTTCAGATTTTGGTACAGCAACATGTTACTGTGTCTTCGACCTTGGGTTGTAGGACATCATTTAGTTTTAATTTTTAGTACAAGTACTTTTGTCTTTAATTTCCTAGACTACATTTAGTTTTTTCTTGTCCAAAAGATAGTCCTAGTCTGATATTTTCCCATTTTCTAATTAGAAGTGCATGGATTTTGTTTTGCTCCTGATGTTTTTATGTTATATGAATGTAGCATGTCTTTTGATAGAGATGTTGCTTTTAGCTAGTTCATATTTTGTTGCTTCATTTTGTTATGTTCCTTAGGTTTATTTTTTTACATAATTACGTTGTTGTTTTCAGTGGGTAAACTTAGGGATTGCTTTCAATGTTATTATGTTCTAAATGTGTTCAGTCTCCATTTGTTTTTGTTTTTGTCCTGTAGGTCATATGGACAGTCTCCATACGATGTTTTAATTGTACTAGTATCTAATATTACTTCTTTCCCATTTTATATCCTGTTGATGTAGAGTCACATCCCCAAGTACAGGATGATCAAGGCTTTCGCATTATTCTACTCGACCTTGAATGACATCGAAGTTGAGCTGTTCGAGAGGATGAAGAAGCACTAGGTTCAGTGACCGAAGCAAATAAACGGTGCTGTCATTGCAAGGATAATTGGGAATGTCAACCAAAACTTAACTTGGAAACATCTTTCTTACTTTTGTGAAAACCAATGTAAAATGGCCAGGTTCAGTGATGTAATATGCTTCACTTCTTTTGCTCTCAAAACTATAGTATTTTCATTCCAAATGTCATAATAACCAGCGACAGTGTGGTGCTCAGTCTTGATTTCTAGGACGCTGCCCTGTTTGAGTTCGGCTACCCCTTTTTTGGGATTCTTTTTGTTCATCATTTGAAATGGGAACACGATGACAAAGAGTTTTTCAAAGTCAGTTATATGGCAACAGCTTTTTTATTTACTTTTGCACAATAATTTCAAAGCAAGTGTTAAAATCAAATCAGCTTCTTTTCGTCCATCCAGATATGGTTCAAAACATAGGTCAAAACACCATAGACACATATAATTTAAAAAGTTTTAAAATTGTTCACTATTTAAAATCGTTTAAAATATTTTTTCGTTCACCGCCGTTCCAAAATCGTTCAAAACCAATATCTGTTCAAAAATAGATTTCGTTCACCGACTTTTTTGTTCACTTTTTAAAATCGTTCAAAACCAATATCCATTCAAAAAGAGATTTTTGTTCACCGCCCTTCTTGTTTTCATTTGCAAAAATCATTCAAAAATAGATTTTGTTCATTTTCAAAATCGTTCAAAAATAGTTCGTTCCCCAGACTTTTTTGTTCTTTCCTAAAATCGTTCAAAAATAGTTTCTGTTCCACCGCTTTTTTTGTTCCCTTTTAAAATTGTTCAAAAAAAATTCCGTTCACACCCCATTTCTGTTCATTTTTAAAAATTCTTCAAAAATAGTTTCCGTTTACTTTTCTGTTTAATTTTAAAATCGTTCCAAAATAATTTTTGTTCACTTTTAAAATCATTCAAAATAAATTTTTGCTCACTTTTAAAATCGTTTCAAAATAATTTCGTTCACTTTTGAAATCGTTCAAAAATAGTTTATGTTCCACCGTTTTTTCTGTTCACTTTTTAAATCGTTCAAAAATAGTTTCTGTTCGCCCCATTTCTGTTCCTTTTTTAAAATCGTTCAAAAATAGTTTCCGTTTACTAGCCTTTTCTATTCAATTTTAAAATTGTTCCAAAATAATTTTCGTATAAAATATTTTTTGTTCACTTTTAAAATCATTCAAAAATAGTTTCCGTTCATCGACATTTTCTGTTCACTTAAAAAATTGTTCGGAAATAGTTTTTGTTCATCGACATTTTTTCTCTTCACTTTAAAAATCGTTCAAAAATAGTTTCTGTTCACCGATATTTTCCGTTCAGTTTTAAAATCGTTCAAAAATAGTTTCCGTTCACCAACATTTTCTGTTTACTTCAAAAATTGTTCGGAAATAGTTTTTGTTCACCGACATTTTTTCTCTGCACTTTAAAAATCGTTCAAAAATAGTTTTTGTTCACTTTTGAATTTTAGAACTTTTTTATTTACTTTTTAAAATCGTTCAAAAATAGTTTCCGTTCAACCCAATTTTCTGTTCATTTTTAAAAATCGTTCAAAAAGAGGTTTCGTTCACCGGCTTTTTTTATTCACTTTTTAAAATCGTTCAAAAATAGTTTTCGTTCACCCTTGTTTTCTATTCATTTTTTAAAGTCGCTCAAAAATAAATTTCGTGCACCGACTTTTTTGTTCACTTCTTAAAATCGTTCAAAATTAGTTTTCGTTCACCCCCATTTTCTGTTCATTTTAAAAATCGTTAAAATATATTTCGTTCACAGGCTTTTTTGTTCACTTTTAGAATCGTTCAAAAATAGTTTCTGTTCACCCCCATTTTCTGTTCATTTTGTTCCGATTCGAAAATTATTTCCGATTCATTTTTTTTCAAAATAGAAATGTGTTCCGATTCGAATTTTGTTCAAATTTGAATTTTGTTCCGATTCAAAATTTGTTCAAAATAGAAATTTATTCCGATTCGAATTTTTTCAAATTTAAAAATTGTTCCGAGAAATTTGTTCCGATTCGAAATTTGTTCAGATTTTAGAATTGTTCTGATTCGAATTTTTTTTATTTGAATTTTGTTCAAATTCGAATTTGTTTTGGCCACCTCAGAAACAGTCACGAATAAGGAACAGTGCGGAAATTCTTCCTCGCGACGAAAAAGTCTTCGCAATGTCAGAAGTAGTCGTCGCGCTCCTTCGAAGCTGTACGAAACAGTCGTCGCGAAGAAATCGTCGCACGCGTGCTAATATGGGCCGGCCCAACTAGTCCTCATAGTAGGCGAAGCTGCCTGGAACGGTCGCCTTAAGGCGATGTAAAGGACGTCCCAAAAGAAAATCAACATTCCCTCAAAAAAAATCAACACCATTTCTGATCAAATCGTCCCTGAGGCACGTTGAACGGGCAGGTCAACCTGTACTGAAGCAATCTGATCTGTCCATGCCCGGTCATTGCCCAGCTATGTTTACAGAGAAAGTTTGGAGCTTGGTATATTTGTAAGAAATAATCGTCGCCGACCCCTCGAGATCGGGGATGGCGATTATTGCAATAGTTACCAATGTACATAAATTATTTTGCAAGAAGTGCACAACCAAGAAGGTTGCATAGACCAACCTCCCACTTGGTTTTGTGGAATTAAACTTGGATGCGGCCTTTGATCTAAGCATATTGGAGTTGGACGACCCACCTGATATTCAAAAGGTTGCTTATTGCCGGTGAGAATAGCAAGTTAGACATTATTTTCGAGATGTCAATGTTTGAGGCATTTGCGCTTCACCAAGGTCCTCTTTTAGCTCCCCTCTATCAGGCGTAATTAGTTCATCGTCAACTCGAACTACTCGTATGTGATTCAAACAATGCTAGACCAAGACTATACCAATAATATCGTGACGGAGATTTATGAAGATTGATTTCATCCCGCTTTGTGAAATTCTGAAGTTTCCATCTAAACATGGGCAACATATGATGCATGTATATTAGCTAGCAACATTAGGTCTAAGTCTGACTACCTTTGCACCAAAATAGAGGATCATGCCGGGAATACCTTCTTGAATTTGTATGAACTTTTGCAAGTATGTACATCAGCTTGAAGCAGGGACCAAAGCTAATATCTTATCCTTCGAGATTGTGAAACTATCGATCATTCATCTTAAAGTATTTTCTCTTGCAATGTTTACTATTTTTTATCTAACCTGATCACGTGCGCATGATATCGGATTATCGATGTTTTCATCTTTATGGTTTCTAGTATTTGCACTTTTGTCTCCATCTCGATCCTAGGACCCCAAGACCCAAAGATCAATAGAAGGAGGAGACACAAGCAGGGAAGAAGAGATGCCGAGCAAGAATCGTTAATTCGAGCATGTACAGTTCTCGTAGGGAGAGAAGCAAATGCTCCAACGATGAGAGCAACTGCAAACATGGCTGGCGTCTCAGATGGCGACCCGCTGGGGGTCACGCCATCGGCGGCCGGCCGGCGCCGACGGCTCACCTTGGCTCCGTTGGGGGATCTAGCCCGCTGCTCTAGATCGCGGTTCGCGTCCTTGTCGGAGGCGGACTCCTCGGGAGAGGACGACTGCGCATTTGAGACTCCATTCGAGGCAGCCATGGAGATACTGGAGGACTCGTCGGCGCCGGAGGCCGGTTGGTCGACGGTATCACGGAGACGGGGAAGATCGGGCAGCGAGCTAGTGCATGATTTCTGGAAGGAGTTGGGGTATCCGACGTCGGCATCTCGGTCTTGGTAAAAATCGCCGAGCTCGTCGCCGGCGGCTTCTCCTCCTTTTCGGCCGTCGGAGGGGATGCAGTCTTCCCTGGCCAGATCCTCTCCGTCGAGGTCGCCGCCGCGTGGCCTTGCTGCGACGCGTCCAGTCCGGTTGGGATGGCGGGGTCCTCTTCCCCGCCCTCGGATCTCACCTCCGGCGGTGTTGGGGATGTTTTTCCCGGAGACGGCGGCGGGTGTGGCTGGGGTGGCCGAAATCCGGCCGGGTTTGGCCGACGCTGGCGAGGCGGATCGAAGCGGAGAGCCGGACGGCGCGATTTGCGGTAGTGTCCAATTTTCGGGAGGCGCCAGCGGGCCGATTCTTCAGGTGGGCTCTACGTCTCCGTGGGCTTACCTGGGCCGGTGCTTTGCTGCCCTATGGAAAGGACCGAAGGAGGCTAGGGCATCGTCAATTTGCATCGCTACGTCGCCTCCACGCTCGTCTACCTCGACGTCTTCCTCGTCGCCGGTGACACCTGCATCGCCCCCTGCTTCGCCTCCGTCGGCTCCGCGGCCGGGATCGCGTTCCTTCGCGGAGGTTGTCGCGGCGCCCCCTGTTTCCGCTGCCATGGCTGGTCCTCTGCCGCCGCATGGGGGCGGTGCGGGTGCGGCTGTGCCGGGGAGCACGAGCGATGCGCAGCCCTTGGCGGCGGGGTCGGTTTCGTCGGCACAGGTGATCCCCTCGACTGCCCCAACTCTGCGTTTCGGCCGCAACGCTGGCCCTGGCTCCGGGCTGACGGTGGCCGGACCTGCTGCTGGGATCGCTGGATCGTCGTCGACTGCTGTTGGCATGGGGGGTACGCCGGCGGTCATTGTTCCTTTTGTGATAGGGGCGACGGCTGCTGCTGCAAGCAAGAATAACAAGAGGAAGAAGAAAAAGGCTACTGCGTCCTCGTCGGCTGCTCCTGTTGTTGCTTCGGTCCCCGCTGCGGTGGTGACTACGACAGCTACTGTGGCTGCGCCTTCTGTCGAGGCTCCGGCGTCTGTTGCTGTGGGGACGGTGGAGGCAGCCAAGATCAAGAAAAAAAGATGTGCTTTCTGTAAGATGGATACTCATGATTCTAAGGAGTGTACTGTCGATCGCTACTGCTATGTTTGTGACAAGATGATCCACCCCACTGCTCGTTGTCCGACACTGAGGCTGCCGAAGCCCTATGCTGGGATTGGAGGTATTGGTTCTGATGAGACCATGTTTAATCACCTGCCGGATGGGATTGTTAAGCCGCACCTGGCTCCGAGTCTTTCACCCATTGCTATTGTGACGGTCATCGGGGAGGCGGTGACGGCAGAGGTGGTTCAGACTTTGGTTGCACGGATTTGCCCGGTGCAGACTGCTTGGATGTGGGAGGCCATCCCCCATAAGGCCGACTCTTTCTTAGTTAACTTCCCTTCGATGGATGATTTGGAGAGAGTTGATGGGTTCGAGCTTGGGGTTCCAAAACACCAGTCCCGGATCACCTTTGGAGTTTGGAGGGAGGAGGAGATTAAGCACACTCAGGAGTTGTTGACTACTTGGGTCCATGTGGCCGGGGTTCCTCACACGGTCCGCCACTTTCTGGGGCTCTGGGCAGTGGGGACTCTGAAAGTGCATGGTTGCCCCCATGCATGGTTTTGGTAATTAATGACAATCTCTATGGACTAATGTTTGCATTGAGCTATATTCATAGGTGTGTTCATTTGAGTTGCTTGATCTCCATTTGTTGGAGTCAAAGCTAAGGGAAGAAAAGTTTGTGTTGATCAAGGCTTTGTGCGGGTTGATCATCACTCAAGGCCAAGTGAAGATATGCCGAAGAGTCCGTCTCCCATCTTGGTGTATGGGGGAGCATCATGTGAATCTTCACCGAAGCGCAATCGAGGAAGGTGGTGCGTGTCGTGGGGTTGTCACGGTAAGTCCTTCCTCAGGGAAGGTGAGTTCTGGGGCCATTGATGATCGAAGTACGTAGGAGTTGTGAATCTCGCCAAGGGACACGGATTTACCCAGGTTCGGCCCCTCTAATTAGAGATAAAGACCTACTTCCTGCTTGCTCTTTATTGCTGCGGATCTGATCTCGATTACAAGGTTCCGGCTCCTATCTGGGGAATCGGCGACTATGGTTCTGTAAAGCTTCTCGATCTAAGTCCAGGACCCCGCTTATATAGGTGGCCGGGTCCCTGGACTTACAACTTACACCGAATCACACTTGAACACAGAGTCCTACTCTAAGTCTTGGCCTTCCAAGTTAGAACTCCGGGTTATACTTGGACTCCTCCTGACGGGTCCCTTCTCCGTCATGGGCCTTGGTCGGCTTGTCTCCAGCCCAGCCCATGCGACTTGATGTGCGACTCGGCTTTAGCCTTCTTGGTCTTGGCGGGTCTACTTTCCGGCTTCATGGGCCTACCTATAAAGTATCCCCCATCAGTAGCCCCCGAATTTATCTTGGGTGCAGCTTTGCGGCTTCCTCTGACTCCTGGTCACTCCTTGGTTCGACTTCTTCAATCTAAGTCACCAGCTCAGAAGTCGCCTGCTGCTAGCTCCAAGATGAATTCCTGCATAAAAACATAACACACATATAAAATGAGTTTATCCTCACCCCTTGTTCGAGTCCACCACTCTTGCCTTTGCATTAGCTGGCCGAGTTTGTTATGGCTCTTGTGAACAAGTTCTGAGGAACTTGACTCCTTTCAATTCTCACCGTCACAGGACTCGCCTTTCTGAGACAAGCCGGCTCCTTCCACTTCTGTGACTTGTCTTTCTCTTATCATTTCCTGTATGACTCTTAATCACTGAACCGTTATCCACAATTTAACTGTGGACCGTTACTGTAACTTTCTAGGGTTTTTCCCCTCTTATAAATCACGAAGGGTAGGGTCCAGTGCCCTCACTTGTCCCTTTCGCCTTCAAAATTCTCTTTCTCTTTGCTCCTATCTTTCCCGCGCGCAGCACGCACCGCCCGCTCGCCATGGCACCCAAGCGCGCCAAGGTAGCTTCCAAGGCCAAGGCCTCCTCGTCCAGCAGGACGGTTGACATCGCCGCCGCGGCCGCCGCCGCCGCTAGAGCTCCATCATCCAAGCGCTCGATCTCTGCCAATTGGGGCAGATCCACTGTTACTGCCGAGCAACTCAAGGCGCACCGGCTTGCTGGCCTGCTTCCCTCCAACGTCAAGGCTCGAGCCCCAGGGGACGAGGTGGTGCCCTCTCCCGCGAAGGATGAGGTCGTGATTTTCTCCGAGCATCTGTTCCGCGGATTCACACCCCCGGGTAACCTATTCTTCCGCCAGCTCCTCGACTTTTACAAGCTGCGCATCCACGATTTGGCTCCCAATTCTGTCCTCACTCTATCCAATTTCGTGACTCTTTGTGAGGATTACCTCCAAATCAAGCCAGATCTTGACCTCTGGCTTGAACTTTTCTATTGCAACCCCCAGCCCGAAACCTCTGGGGGCCCTCTCCTTCAATGCGGCGTTGTTGCTCTTCAGCGTCGCCTCCACTCTGTCTTTCCCAAACCTGTCTTCCCCAACCGTGTCAAGGACTGGCACAAAACTTTATTCTACTCCAAGGACACTTCTCCTACAGATGAACCTAAACTCCCTCCATTCTCTGAGGACCTCCTAGAGGCGACTCCTCTGATGAAGGCCAAGTGCTCAGAGGCCGCCCGGCCAAAAGTGGAGTCTTTGATCATCCGGGTTCGAGCTCTTCTGTCTCACAACCTGGAAAACATGGACCTTGTACGTTGCTGGACAACTTGGAGAATTCAGCCGTTGAGTCCTAGGACTCGGCTTATTCACACGTATACTCGCTGCGTGACTGATGACCTCCGAACAACAGACAAGCTATCAGATGGTCCTGAACTTGGTCGGCTCATCAAAAAGCTGACCGGGAAGCCAGTGAAGGACCAAGCGCACTTTGGGCTCCAGCCCTTCTGCTCCACCAATCCAGCTCCTGATGTAAGCTTTCTACTTTGTTGCATCTTTAACTTTCTTTTCCCTGTATCACTTGCTAACTCATTTTCTCTGACTCTCTTGCAGCTAACTGACTCCTTCTGGAAGCCAGCCTCTGAAGCTGGAACTAGGACTGAAACTGAAGCTGAGGCTGAGGTTGAAGAGGAGACTCGTGTCACAGAGCAAACCACTGTGGCAGAAGATGCTGATGATGATGCTGACGAGGAGTCCTCTCAGGAGGCTCCTGCTGAGAATGATAGTGATGATGATGAGGACGAGGAGTCCTCTCCAGAGGCTCCTATTGTAGATGATACTGATGAGGGTGAGTCCTCCCCGGAGGCTCCTGTTACTGAGCAGGTTCATACGACTTCTAGCATTGCTGCTGCTCAGTCATCCTCATCCGAAGAGTCCTCAGCTGCAAAAAGTCACTCCTCTTCATCCCCAGCTTCCAATAACAATGGGTCTCGAGAGGCTGTCCCCAAGGTACCCCTTTCATGAGTCCTTGGATCAACCCGTTCGCCTGCTAAGCCTGAAGAATGTGTGCAGAGCGTTGTTGCTGCTAGGAAGAGGAAATTGCGATCCGATGGGCCTGCAGAGACTCCTGACCCTTTGCCAGTTTCGCACCAACGGAAGTCGACTTCTCCTCCTAGCAAAGACGACTCCTACCACTCTGGCATGTCTATGCCCTCTTCTGACTCTCAGGCCTCCTTGGACCTGGAGACTAACGCTGGGTATGACTTCTCTGTTTACTCTATTTGCATTCAAATGACTTCTGCTTTTCCTTTTCACTAGATTTACTGCTGACTTCTGACTTTACCTATTTCAGGGCTCGGCCTTGTGTCAAGGTCGCCAAACTCCCAAACATGACTGATGTCACATCGGCTCATGGGCCTGTCCTTCCTTCGGCTTCTCAGACAACAAGCACGAGGACAGGTCCCTCCACACCTGCATCTGCAGGTGCCACTACAGCTCCCACTATCCCCGAGTCCCCTTCAAGGACTCGGGAAGCGACTCTTCTGGTGGCCCAGCCCTCCTCTGGGACTGGGACTCCTGTCGCCGCGCCTCAAGCTCCTCCGGCTCCTCCGAAGGCGACTCCTGTAACTCAACCAAACGACAAGCCGGCCAAGTCTTCTATTGACTACAGTCGACTTCGAGTGGCTGATAATTTGTCTTTCTCTGAGGCTTATGCTGAGGCTGTCGACTTGAATGATCAATCCGCCAGACTAAAGGATGATGAGCAGGCAGCCCTTAGATCTCTTCATATGATTCATAACGTAAGCTCTATGATTTCTTACCCTTTATGCTTTCTGGTAGCCTCCTATTGCAGTAGCCCCCAAGCACCTGTCTGCGGTGACTTGTGACTAAGATAGGTGCTTTGCTTTGAAATTGAACTCAATTGCTGTGTAGAAAAAATTTGCACACTGTAGCCCCCGAGCACTGAGTCCTTAGCTCTACTAGGACTCGGGGCTGCTGATTTACTGGCTGTCAGGTTCTTGGACCAAAAACTTTTCCACGAGTAGCCCCCAAGCGCCGAGTTGTCAGCCTGCGACGACTTGGAGCTACAAATCCATGTAATTTACTGGTACTTAACTTGTAGAAAAAAATTCTGCTCTGCGAGTAGCCCCCAAGCGCCAAGTTGTTAACTTGTGACGACTTGGAGCTGCTGACTTGTTGATTAGGACCCATGCCTGCTGATTCTAACGAAAAAATTGACTCCTGAGCAGCCCCCAGGCGCCAAGTTGTTGACTTGTGACGACTTGGAGCTGCTAACTTTGTGACTTTTGCATCTGGAAAAAATCCGACTCTTGAGTAGCCCCCAAACGCCAAGTTGTTAACTTGTGACGACTCGGAGCTCATGAGTTCTCTGCTTGACTTGTAAAGTTGACTTGTAAAATCTGACTTATCAATTCTGACTTGCAAACTATGACTTGTCAATTCCGACTTGTAAAAATTTGACTTGTGATTGCAGAACCTTATCTCCAAGATGAAGAGGGATATGAAGGAGCTGGAGGACCAGGCAGCTGCTAGTGCCAGGTCTGCTCAGGCTGAAAAAGAGCACTCCCTTCAACTTGAAAAGGATCTGAAGATTTTATCTGCTCAACTGGAGCAGGTGAAAAAAGAGTCTGCAGATGCCAAGAGAACTGCCCAAAAGGCACACAATGATCTGAAAGCTGTCTTTGACACCTGCCGCAAAGGCATTGGGGCCATGTGCCGACATATATTTGGTAAGTTTGTGACTTTGCTTACTCCTTCTTTGCACTTTTCTGAACTACTTCTCAACTGGTATGCACTTTTCTTTTCTGCAGGGCCTGACTCCCTAAAACTCAAGCTACCCACTAGCAAGCAACTTCATGAGATGCTGGACCACTGTCACGGGCTGCAAGAAGGAGCCCGTGCTGTGGTGAAATACCTGAATGCTAAGGGCAAGTGCCCCAAAGAGCCTGAACGTCTGGTGGATGAGTTGTCTAGGGCGCCAGGGTATATGCGTCTTTGGAAGCAATCTTCTTTGAGGAGAGCCTCCATCAGAATCCTTGCCCTAGCCCACAGCTATTACCCCACTGTCTTGGAGCCAGCATTGCTTACTATGGGGAAACCTAAGCAACATGAGGATGGTACTCCCTTCACCCAGGATGACTTCAAGGCCGAAGAGAATTTGGTGCGGCCCTATGCTTGTGAGATTGCCAACAAGATGGATCCTGAGGTATGGGTTCATCATTATGACTTGGAGAACAAAAGGGTGGCCCCAGAGACTCTTGAGATTGTAAACTTTGGCCGCCCCTCACAGGACACAGCTGGTGCCCCCTCTTCTTTTGCTGCGCCGAGTTCTTCTACCCCGGCGGCTCCTGTGCTTAGCAACCCAACTGGTGCAGAGCCTATATTGAAGACCCCTGCTGCGCCCACTCCTTCAAGAGCTATCTCTGGTGACACCCAGAAACAAGAAGAGCTGGCTAAGCATATGAAGAGTCCCAGAGGCACTGGTTTTCAAACGAAGAAAGTCGCCACCAAGCCTCCTATGAAGTCGGCTCCTGCCCCAGCTGCTCAAGTTAAGGACAAATATCCAGCCAAGGACTCCTCAGCTCCAGCCAAGAAGTCGACTCCTGCAAAGGATGATTCTCTTGATGATTTTTTATCATTGTGTAATGATGTACTACTGGTGTTAAAACGTTTAGCTTGTTAGCTATTTTTAATTTGTGCCAATCGGCTTGTAATGACTTGCTTAACTTTCTGTGACATTGATATGTCTTATCTATGCAAGTCATTGGTTGGTTCTTATAACCCGTCTAATTGTCCACTGATGAATAAGTAGGCCCTGCATGACTTCTCTTACAGCTTGTGCTGACAATCTCCCAACTTCTTATGTCCTTTAGGATTCATGAGAGCCGGAGACGAGTCATGCCTGTAGATTAGCCATATTGTGCAGGATGCATCTGACTTACCAGCGAGAAAATTAGGAAAAAGTTCGGCTACTGAGCCAGGTCCAAAGGTCTAAGCTTGACTTTTTTCCTGAAAAGCAAGCCCCCAAGAACCTTCATGATCAAATTTAACGAACAAAGCGCACTCACTAGGTGACTCGACTAAAGGACTCATATTCACTGAAGAAGGCTTTATTTCCTTTGATCATAATAATTTGATTACATCTGGGCATGGCTCACTGGGCTCTTTGCCTCTCAACTCATAAAACTATTACAATCTAGGTATAGTAACGACGTAACTGAGCTATGTTCCATGTCCTCTTTGCCTCTGCATATGGATCTAGCGTATGAGTTGTGTCAGCTCCTTTACTTTCACTCGCCGGCTCTCGTACATCCATTAGATAGTACGACCCATTGTGCAAGTTCTTGCTTATGACGAACGGTCCTTCTCATGGTGGAGATAACTTGTGCATCCCTTCCATGTTTTGAACGAGGCGAAGCACTAAGTCACCTTCCTGGAAAGTCCGAGTCTTGATTCTGCGTGCGTGATACCGCCGCAAGTCCTGCTGATAAACTGCTGATCTCTCAAGGGCTAATTCCCTTGCTTCCTCGAGTGCGTCCACCGAGTCCTGGCGAGCGAGTTCATTCTCTGTCTCGACATAATTGGCGACTCGTGGCGAGTCATGCAGCAAGTCGCTAGGCAGGACGGCTTCTGCTCCATACACCATGAAGAAAGGTGTGAAACCGGTAGATCTGTTAGGAGTCGTTCTTATACTCCAAAGCACTGCTGGCAACTCCTCAACCCAACTTCCAGCGGCTCTTAGCAAGGGGACTCGGAGCCGAGGCTTAATTCCCTTCAGCAACTCCTGATTTTCCCTCTCTGCCTGTACATTGGACTGTGGATGTGCTACTGAAGCTAGGTCAAGTCTGATGTTGTTCTCACCACAAAACTTGGCCATCTCTCCAACTGATAAGTTGGTCCCATTATCTGTAATGATGCTGTGAGGATATCCAAAGCGTGTTGCTATTTTCTTGAAAAATCTCACTGCTGATGCTCCGTCGACTCTGCTGACGGGTTCGACTTCCACCCACTTGGTGAACTTGTCAACTGCTACTAGCAGATGGGTCTTGTGGCAGGGCGACTTTGAGAAAGGACCCACCATGTCAAGCCCCCAAACTGCAAACGGCCAAGTGATAGGAATAGTTCTGAGTTCTTGGGCTGGCACGTGGTCTTGCCTTGCGTACCTTTGGCATCCGTCATAGACTCGCACTATCTTTTCTGCATCCAGATGTGCTGTTAACCAAAAGAACCCGTGCCTGAAAGCTTTTGACACCAAGGATCTAGTGGATGCATGATGACCACAATCACCTACATGAATCTCTTGCAGTATTTGCCTGCCCTCTTCTGGAGACACACACCTCTGGTAGACTCCAGTGACACTCCTTCTGTACAACTCGCCATCAATGACTATGTAGGACTTGCATCGTCTGATGAGTTTCTTCCGTTTGACTTCATCCTATGGGAGTTCACCCCTAAGGAGATATGCAAGGTAGGCCTCTGTCCATGCTGGTATTGCCCGTGCTGCTGCCACAAGTGCCGACTCTGGATCTGGAAAGGCGAACTCCTCCTCTGAAGGCAACTTGACTGATGGGTGGTGAAGTTCATCCACAAATACGTTTGGGGGTACTTTCTCTCGTCGAGAGCCGAGTCGTGATAACGCATCTGCGGCCTCGTTCTTGCGTCTGTCAATATGCTCCACTTGATAACCAGAAAAGAACTCGGCTATCTGTTCGACTGCTCTCCTGTAAGCCGCCATGTTTGCATCCTTCGAGTCCTAGGTTCCAGATACTTGCTGAGCTACAAGATCCGAGTCTCCAAAGCACCTAATACGCTTGATGTTCATCTCCTTGGCCAAACACAGGCCGTGTAGCAAAGCCTCATACTCTGCCATATTGTTTGTACAATCGAAATGCAACTGAAGGACATATGCAAACTTATCTCCTTTCGGTGAAGTTAAAACCACGCCGGCTCCTGAGCCCTCTAGCTGTCTGGACCCGTCGAAGTGCATTGTCCAATGCTTAGTGCAGGGTGAACTTGGTGAGGATGTGAAATCTGTCCAGTCATTGACGAAGTCGACCAAAGCTTGAGACTTGATTGCTGTCCTAGGCTCATATGTGATATGGTAAGGACCCAACTCGATTGCCCACTTGGCAACTCGACCTGTTGCATCTCTGTTGCGTATAATGTCTGCTAGCGGTGCTGAACTCACCACTTTGATTGGATGCTCTTGAAAATAATGCTTAAGCTTCCTACTTGCAAGGAAAACTCCATAAACCAACTTCTGCCATTGAGGGTACCTTTGTTTTGAATCTGTGAGGACTTCACTAATGTAGTAAACAGGCCTCTGTACTGGGTACTCTTTGCCCTCCTCTGCACGCTCCACAACTACTACTGCGCTGACAACTCTCTCATTGGCAGCCACATATAATAGCATGGGCTCCTTATCTGTAGGAGCTGCAAGTACTGGTGCTGATGATAGGGTTTTCTTCAAGCCCTCAAAAGCATCGTCGGCTTCTTTGTCCCATAGGAATTTATCTGACTTCTTCAGGAGTCGGTAGAGAGGACCCCCTTCTCTCCGAGTCTTGAAATGAATATGCTTAAAGCTGCCACACACCCAGCGAGTTTCTGCACGTCTTTTAGACAAGTTGGCTTCTGCAAATTTTGAATGGCCTTGATTTTCTCTGGATTAGCTTCAATGCCTCTCTCTGAAACAATCAAACCTAGGAGTTTGCCTGTAGGGACTCCAAAAACACACTTGGCTGGGTTGAGCTTCGTCTTGTACTTGCGCAAATTATTAAAGGTTTCTGTCAGGTCTGCTATCAAAGAGTCGGCTTTCTGAGACTTGACAACTACATCATCCACATAAGCATGAACGTTCCTCCCAATCTGCTCCTTGAAACAGTTCTGGATGCATCTCTGATATGTAGCTCCTGCATTCTTGAGGCCAAAAGGCATTGTCATATAACAAAATGCTCCAAAGGGCGTAATGAAAGATGTCTTCAGCTCATCCTCTATCTTGAGTCTGATCTGGTGGTATCCTGAATAAGCATCCAGGAAACAAAGTAACTCTGACCCTGCTGTGGAGTCAATGATCTGGTCAATACGAGGCAAAGCGAACGGGTCCTTGGGGCAATGCTTGTTAAGACCCGTGAAGTCGATGCACATCCGCAGCTCTCCTGTTTTCTTTGGCACTAGTACTGGATTGGCCACCCACTCTGGATGAAAGACTTCCTTGATGAACTCAGCTGCAAGGAGCCGATCCACCTCTTCTCCAATGGCTTTTCTTCTGTCATCATGAAACTTGCGCAGACCCTGTTTTACGGGTCTTGCATTAGGGTTAACATGTAAGCTGTGCTCGGCGAGTTCTCTCGGGACACCTGGCATGTCAGATGGCTTCCATGCAAAGACGTCCCGATTCTCACGGATGAACTCGACGAGCGCGCTTTCCATGCAAAGACGTCCCCAATGACGAACTGCTTGGAGGAGTCGCCTGGGGTAAAATCCACTGACTTGGTGTCCTGAGCTGATTTAAACTTCATCTTATCCTCTGTGGTCGGCTTCTTGAGAACCGAGTTGTCCTCCGGGTCCACATTTGCTTTATAGAATTTGAGCTCCTCTTGAGCACAAGCTGTCTCGGCCATAGCTGCATCTCCTAGTTCACCATTAACTGTAATGACTCCTGCTGGACCTGGCATCTTGAGATTCAAGTAAACATAACATGGTCTGGCCATAAACTTAAAGTACGCTGGTCGACCAAAGAGAGCATGGTATGGACTCTTGAGATCCACTACCTCAAAAGGCATAATTTCTGAACGAAAATTCTCCACTGTGCCAAAAGCAACCTCAAGATAAATCTTACCGATGGGCTTGGCTGACTTCCCTGGTATGATTCCATGAAAAACTGTCTCAGTGGGTATTAACTGCCTATCTTGCAACTGCATCCTCTTGAACGTGTCATAATATAAGATGTTGATACTGCTTCGACCATCCATGAGCACTTTGTTCAATGTGTAGCCCCCCAACTTGAGGTGCCACCACCAAGGCTAGCTGCCCTGGGTCGTCGACTCTTGGTGGATGATCTGCCCGACTCCATGTGATGGTTTGCTCTGACCACCTGAGCCACTGTGGGACTGCCGGCTCCACTGTATTGACAGCTCTGACTTTTAATTTCTTAGCACGCTTGGACATGATTGTTATGAAGACATGATAATTGCCACGACTCGCGTTCTGTGGCCGAGTTGTGACATAGTACTGCCCATTGTCATCATGAAGCTGCTTCGGGTTCTGCTGGAACCCGCCCTGTTGGTTACCTCCTCCTTGGGGTTGGTTAGGGTTATTGCCGGCTCCTCCACCGTGGTTGCCGGGTCCTCCATCACCATTGTTTCCTCTATATCCATTGTTGTTGCCTCTATTTCCTGGTCCTGGGAACCTGCCACGCTGCAGATCCACACACTATCCCAACATATGACTACACTTCCCGTTTCTGGCGTGTTTAGGGCATGGACTCGCCAAAACCTCCTCTGTGGTTGGCCTACGCCCTTGATACCCTTGAGAATTGTTGTCCTTGCGTCTGACCCCAGTATTTGTGTTAGCTACTAGGTCAGAGTTGTCTCCATACGGCCGTTTGTTACCTCCCTGGTTCTGATTTTGATTTTGATTATGGTTCTGACCATTGCCACCATGTCCTTTACTCCCTTCCTCATGATCCTTTGTTTTGTCTGTAGCAGCGTGCTTATTAGCACCCGCCATGATTTCGCTGATCGTTAGGGGAATACCTTGATTCAGGCTCTCCTTCATACGACCCAGCTTTCAACTCAGGGGATTGTAGCTGCAATTTCTCTCCATTGCCATTAGCACTGAAATTGTTGGGAGTCCTTGCGATGAGTTGATGATCTCCGACACCCGCTTCATCCAATGCCTGGCTGACTCGCCTTTCCTCTGAACACATCGCTCCAAGTCCTCTATGGTACTAAGCTTTTTGCATGTTCCCTGGAAATTCTGTATAAAAGCCGCCTTCAGCTGCTCCCAGAAATTGATTGATCTAGGAGGCAAGTTACGCATCCAAACCTTGGCGGCTCCCTCCATCATAAGGTACATGAACTTGGCGCACAAACTACCTGTGGTATTGCGGATACTCATTGCCATCTCATATGTGCCCAACCAAGAAGTCGGGTCCATATTGGGCTCGTAATTGGGAACTTTGCACGCCTCCTTGAAGTCCCTGTTAGTGAAGGAGAAGCACCAGGAAAAGTCACCTCTGTGTGCACCCGGGTTGGCTGAGGCTGGTTAACTGCACCAGCTAGGGCTCTGTCCCTCTCAACCTCCTGAGCCCTGGCTGCCTCCCTTTCTCACCGTTGTCTCGCTTCATCAACCACCATCTGAGCTCGTGAGGCAGTTGGTATGTTTGCTCTGTTCCTCTCTTGTTCACGGCGCCTTGCGCTTGTAGAGTTGGCCGGGTGAGACTCATCGTGCCGACTCCTCATGCCAGAGTTGAACGGTGTCGGGTGCAACCTACTTGCATCTGGAAACGCTGGATAAAGAGCTTGCTGAGTCATTGCTATCTTCAGCATCTCAATAGCACGGCGGGTCTCCTGTCCCGCTGGTCCCTCTGGTATCTCGATATTCTCCAGTCTCATAGTTGCCGCATGAACATTGTCCATTGGGTTAGAATAATGCCCTTCTGGAGTACGAAACCTGCCAGGTGGAGGTCCCATACCACCTGTTGATCCTCCTCCTACTCCTCCTTCAGGTGGTGGTCCGTTGGTACTGTTGCTGTCGGGTCCTTCTGGAGGTGGTGGTGGAGGTGGTGGTGGTGGCAGTGTTGCTCCTCCCCCTGCGACGCCTCCTGCAGCTGATGAACGTCCTAGCCCGGCTCCTGCGCCTGGACCATTGGGTGTGCTGAACAAAGCAGTTGGATTTACAATGACTCCATCTCGCAGGCGACTCCTTGCTCTGCGATGCTGAATTGAGGTGAGTTCCTCTCGGTGATTCTGCACCACCTGGGCCTCAGCTTGGACCCGGGCCCGCTCTTCTGCCAATCTGCGATTTGCCTCTGTGATCTCTGCTAGTTGCCTTTCCAATGCAGCACGAGCACTAGCCAACTCAGCCGCCCGTTCTGCTGCGTTATTTGCATTGATTTCCCTTGTCAGCAAAGCTGGATCAAACTGATTTCCGCTATTTCCAGACATGTAGACTCCAATGACGCGGGCACGCACTGGCGACTCCGCATAATCTTCCTCCTCAATACCATACACAAGCCGATCTTCGAACAAGGGCAAGATAGATTCTGAATCGGCGTCGTAATCTGGCTCCATACATGGCTCCGCCAGCGACTCCTCTTCATCGTTGATGACAAGATGTTTCTCTGGCTCGGCGATGATGCCGACTTCTGATGTGCCGACCGACTCCTCGCCGTCGGACTCGATAATGGCTGTAGGCTCTGATACTGATTCCGCCGAGTTAGCGCGAAGTCCTGACGCGCAAACCATGCCGACGAACACATTGATTCCTTCAAAGACAAGTTGATAACCCTCGTCGACTTCCTCCATCTCTGGAGTCCATCTGGAGTCATCGATCTCGGTTTCTCCGTGTTCATCCGTGTAGACTCGCCCGATGGCGAGTTTCTCCATGGCCCGGTGAGCAGCTCCCACGATCTCGACTCCTCTCATCATAGGCCCCACGGTGGGCGCCAACTATCGTGGGGTTGTCACGGCAAGTCCTTCCTCAGGGAAGGTGAGTTCTGGGGCCATTGATGATCGAAGTACGTAGGAGTTGTCAATCTCGCCAAGGGACACGGATTTACCCAGGTCCAGCCCCTCTAATTAGAGGTAAAGACCTACTTCCTGCTTGCTCTTTATTGCTGTGGATCTGATCTCGATTACAAGGCTCCGGCTCCTCTCTGGGGAGTCGGCGACTATGGTTCTGTAAAGCTTATCGATCTAAGGTCCAGGATCCCGCTTATATAGGTGGTCGGGTCCCTGGACTTTCCAACTTACACCGAATCACACTTGAACACGGAGTCCTACTCTAAGTCTTGGCCTTCTAAGTTAGAACTCCGGGTTATACTTGGACTCCTCCCTGACGGTTCCCTTCTCCGTCATGGGCCTTGGTCGGCTTGTCTCCAGCCCAGCCCATGCGACTTGATGTGCGACTCGGCTTTGGCCTTCTTGGTCTTGGCGGGTCTACTTTCCGGCTCCATGGGCCTACCTATAAAGTATCCCCCCATCAGTGCGTCTTGAGGAGATGAAGATCGTCTTCATCGACCTCAAGTGGTTTTATGCGCAAGGCAAAGGTATGATCTTGATAGGGTTTCTATTTTATCGGTCTCATGATGTTTAGTGAGAGACCGGATTATAGGATAGATAGTCGTACTATCAAGAGGGGCTCTCGACCGAATTTCGTGATCGTATCATCGTAGAGAGCACAAACCTTTGCATCCATGCAATCATCTTTATTGGTTCTTGTTTGGCTCTTATCGTGGTGTGGTCTTGGTGCTTGTCGTGCTTGTCATGACAAGGCTAAGGTCACCGAAAACGGTTTTCATATGCGTCTTCTATTGCGGTTTCGGTATTGGAGATTTTGCCGGTTCATCTGTGCGGAAGATTTATCTCTTCCATTTCTTTCCAAAATCTCCATTGCTTGTTTGCCATTTTCAAAGGTTGCATTTGTCGTCCTCTTTCCCACAAAATTGGTTTCATGTCATTTGGACTTCATTTGCAAAAGATTCGGCATTTCCGGTTTTTAAAATAGAGGTTTAAACTTTCCCCATTTGTTTTTATAATATTTTCTTGGACTATGATGTTTCTCTGCATAATCTTGTTGTGCTCGTTGTGACGATTCCAACGAGTCCAAGATTATCGAAAACGGAGTTCGTGGGTGAAAGTTATTGCATTTCCGATTTGCAAATGGGAGATTTTACCTTTCCCCATTTATTTTTATAATATATTCTTGGACTATGATGTTTCTCTGCATATTCTTGTAGTGCTCGTTGTGACGATTCCAACGAGTCCAAGATTATCGAAAACGGAGTTCGGGGGTGAAAGTTATCGCGTTTTCGGTTTCGGGTTTTTATTAAACAGAAATTTTAGAAAAAAGAAAAGAAAAAATAACAGATCGGCCGGCCCGGCCGGGCGCGAGGCCGGCCCCAGGCCGGAGGCTTCGGGTGCCTCCCCGGCCCACCCGCGTGCCGGCTGACCGGCCCAGGCCGTGATGAGGCCGGCCGGCTCGGGCACCTGCCCGACCCACCTCGCGCCGCGGCCAGCCCAGGCCGGTGCCAGGCCGGGGCGTTCGGCAGCCTGCCCGGCCCGGTGCGCACAGGCTGCCCCAGGCCGGGGGAGCAGGCCGGGCTCCCTGCGCCGTTTTGCTGTGTGTTCGCTGCCTGCAGATTCCCGGCCGGCCTGGCCGGCGTGCAGGCCGGCCCCAGGCCGGGGTCTCGGGCCAGCACCTTTTTTTGCTCCAACGGCTCCATTTTTGGGGCCACTATAAAAAGGGCTTCTTCCCCAAATTTCCTGTAGAGCTCATTTTCTCTCTCTTCTCCATTGTTGCAATCTTGGAGAGCTCGATTCCTCCACTTCCCTCTGATGATTCTTGCCCAAATTTAGGGAAACAAGAGAGGAGATCTAGATCCACTACTCCACCAAACAAAATCTCCTCTAAGTGAGGGGAACTCGTTGGATCTAGATTTTGGAGTTCTTAGTGTTTCTCCTTTATTCTTCCTCCTAAATCACTCCATAGCATTAGTTGCTTTGGTTGGATTTTGGGGAGAAGGATTTGACCACTTGGTGTGTTCTTGCCTTTTGCATTAGGTGCATCGGGTTGTGCTCCCCACGGTGATTCGTGGGATTGAAGGTTGGGAGCTTGTTACTCTTGGGTCATTGGACCCTAGACGGTGTTGTGGTGATTCTTGGGAGCCTCCAATTTGGTTGTGGATGCGTGCCCCAAGCTTAGTGGTGTAAAGGCTCCGGATTCCGCCTCGAAGGATTCCGATAGTGGAAGGTGAACCAAAACCTTGGGTGCGGTTTATCGGAGAATAGGGTGAGGCCTTTGTGGCATCTTGAGTAGGCCTCTTGTGGCGAGCTCACACCCCTCCAACGAGACATACTCCCTTAACAAGTAGGAACTCGGGAATACATCCTCATCTCCGCGTGCCTCGGTTATCTCTATACCCGAGCTTTTACTTATGCAATTTACATTGTGATAGCCATCGTGCTTGAAGTTTATATCTTGCTATCACCTTGTTGCTTGCCTTGTTTAGCATAGGTTGTTGGTGCACATAGGTGATCCTAGTAATTAGGTTGTTGGCTTGTTAATTTAAACACATAGTTTTATTCCGCAATTATCAAGCCTTTAATTAGAAAAAGTTTTAATCGCCTATTCACCCCCCCTCTAGGCGACATCCGGGACATCGTTTGTTCTTTCAGACTCTCATTGGAAAAACGCTAGATGTTGACTTGCTTGCTCTTCGTGAACACAATATTGTCAGGGTACTAGTGGCTGTCCGGGATCCGAGGCTCTTTGATAACTTCACTGTCAATGCTGATGGTTTTATTATGCTAAAAGGTTGTGCTTTCCGGTTTACCAAGGAGGCGGCTACATACGTTCCTGAGCCGGATTCTGTACCTTTTATATATGGCGGCGACATGAGAAGGATGATGATCCTAGAGGTTCCGAGGATGGTAACCGGGATGGTTCTAATATGTAGGAGCCACCCAAGTCGGTGGATGGTGATAATCATATGACGCAGGCTCCGGACACCACTACCCCACAGACTACTTCTCTTGGGTTGATTGATCCGGCGGTTGTGCTTCGGGGTATAGCGGTGAAACCTATTAACCCGAACCCGCGGACGCCTAAGGGAAAGGAGATTGTTGCCAGGATGCGGGCCTCTACTTCGCCATTGGCTCCATCCGCTGTCGGGATGGGTTTGGCGCTGCTGCACCTTGCCGATGATGGGGGGCGGAGTTGAGCTCGACCCCGTCGCTCGTTTCGTCATCGGCACTGCTACCCCGGGCTGAGGTGGATCCCATCAGCCCGCCTAGTGCTGGGGTGCAGAGTGCCGGGGTGTCGACGCTGCAGAAGGCTGCTCTAGGGGAGGTCTACCTCGACCCGCCTCATCCTGGAGTGGCGAAGCCCGGTGTGGCGCTGGTGGCAGTCGGCGCCACGGTGCCTTCACCGGGTGTGGTGCAAGAGCAGCGGATGGTGTCCGAGGAGGCGGGGCTGCCTTCTACTCCGCCTTTGGGCTCCCCGCTGTCCTCTCCTTTAGCCGGGGGGAGTTCTACGACGCTGGAGGTGGCTTCCTCGCCACTTCCGCCCCCGGTGTTGTCTTCGACTTCTCCGGTGCTGGAGGTTGCTCCTCTCTCGGTGGCTCCCTCATCACTCCCACCCCCGGCGCCGCCTACGCTTAGGCGTAGCGCCCGTCACGCGGTGGCGGCTGATGGGTCTTCCGCTACTGACGAGGATGCTTTGGCCAGGGCCATGAGGCGCAAGGCTGAACAGTTCACCGACACCGCTGGTACGTCTTGTCGTTCCAAATCTTTTCTTACTTTTTCAGATTCAAATATTTCTTCTAAGTTGAATAAAGTAGGAATTTCTTTGGGAAACAATGGTTCAAAAATAGCGGTATCGACTAAAGCTTTGCGACATTTGGAGTACGACCGGTTAACAGTCACTCCAAAAGTCCCTTGTAAGTCGGATACGTCGCACCAAGATGAGGAGGAGCACCATGACACGATTGATGTTCACCTCCTGTCTCATCTAGTGGGTGATGTATCGGAGGGTGGTTTAGATGAGGCAACGCTTAGCTCATTATATGATCTAAAAGCGTCTGACCGGAAATCTCGAGTCGCCTCTCTAAAAGATAATAAGAAGTCTCCACGTAAGCAGACGAGACTGTCAACATCTCCAATTGTTTCCAAATGAATGGCATGTTCTTGAATAGCAGAGGTCTTCGTGACTTGGCTAAACATACATGCATTGCTGATTCTATTCGGGAACAAAATTTGGATTTTGTGGGCATATCTGAAACAGGTAAATGGGATTTTCCAGTGAGTCTACTTAACCGCCTATCTGGCGGTGTGGATTTTACTTGGATTTCTCGTCCACCACGTGGACGGCCTGGGGGCTTATTACTTGGCATTAGAAATGACACCATGGAAGTGTTGTCTAGTTCGGAGGGATAGTTTCATATTAAACTCCATATCCGCAACAAGAACGACAACTTCTTATGGAGTGTAGCCACTGTATATGGAGCTGCCCAGAATGAGCACAAGCCCGATTTTCTCAGAGAGTTGGTGAATCTTGCAAAACATAATCCACATCCTATTATCATAGGGGGTGATTTTAATTTGCTAAGATTCCCGCATGAGAAGAGTAGGGGTCGGTTTGACAACCACTGGCCTTTCTTATTCAACGATGTCATTGATAGCCTTGATTTAAGAGAGATCACTATGGTTGGGAGACAGTTCACTTGGGCTAATAGTCTCCCAGAGCCAACGTACGAAAAACTAGACCGTGTACTAATGGACTCGAATTGGGAAGTTAAATTCCCAAATGGTCTCAGTAAGGGCGCTAGAATGTATTGAGGCGTTGTCGGACCATGCTCCCATACTTTTAAGCACTGGAACGACTAGACCGCATTGCAATCGTCAGTTCAAGTTTGAACTTGGGTGGCTGCAGCGGGAGGGTTTTCACGATATGGTTAAGATGGTATGGGAGAGACCGGTTACTGGCCAGAGTGCGATTCAAAGGTTGAATAATAAATTGCGTGCTTTACGCAAACACCTGGGCGGTTGGGCTAGGTTCACGGCCGGTCAGCTAAAAAAGGAAAAGCTTCGCCTGTCATCTATTATAGATGAATTAGAGGCTTTTGCCGAGGTTAGACCGTTGTCCACACAAGAGATTGAGTTAAAAAATCAATCCAATGCGGAGATAGCGGGTCTTCTTCGAGAGGAGGAGCTCAAATGGTACCAACGATCGAAAGCCCAATTTATTTTAGAGGGAGACTCGAATACGAGATACTTTCATAGTCTAGCTAATGGCAGACATCGGAAGAAACGTATCCATTCTCTTTCTCAAGATGAAGGCGTGACTGAAGGGCATGAGCATCTAAAATCCTATATCACAAAGTATTATAAAGCCCTATTTGGTGAGCCTGAGGAGGGTAATTTCTCCATGGACGAAAGCCGAATAGATGATATCGCTCAAGTGACCGATGCGGAGAATGCCCACCTTACCGCCCCTTTTTCCGAGGAGGAAGTTAAGCAGGCAATCTTCCAAATGGAACACAACAAGGCCCCGGGTCCGGATGGGTTCCCAGCTGAGTTCTATCAGAGCTTCTGGGAATTAGTCAAATCGGACTTGCTCGAGTTGTTTGGAGTTCTTCACTTTGGACAACTCGAGATTTTTCATCTAAACTTCGGTGAGATAATTTTGTTACCTAAGGTTAATGAAGCAGAACAGATCCAACAGTATAGGACGATCTGTCTTCTTAACATTAGCTTCAAATTTTTTACAAAATCCGCAACACTTAGACTTAATTCGGTGGCTGATCATGTTGTGCGTCCGACTCAGACGGCTTTTATGCAAGGTCGCAACATTCTTGATGGAGTTGTCATTTTTCATGAAACGGTTCATAAGATGCATCGGAAAAAACTGAACGGAGTGATTTTGAAAATTGACTTCGAAAAGGCCTATGATAAAGTCAAGTGGTCTTTCCTTCAGCAGACACTCAGAATGAAAGGTTTTTCTGATGAGTGGCGGGCTATGATTCATAATTTCGTTTCTGGGGGTAGTGTTGCCATCAAAGTCAATGACGATGTTGCCGATACTTTCAAACCAGGAAGGGATTACGACAAGGCGACCCATTATCACCAATTCTATTTAATATAGTTGCTGATATGTTGTCCATAAACATAGAACGTGCGAAAATAGATGGCCAAATTGAAGGTGTAGTTCCCCATCTTGTGGATGGGGGTTATCTATCCTTAAATATGCTGACGATACAATCCTCTTTATGGAACACGACTTGGAAAAGGCGAGAAACCTGAAATTAATTTTATCAGCATTCGAGCAGCTTTCTGGTCTCAAGATTAATTTCCATAAGAGTGAATTGTTTTGTTTTGGCGAGGCACTAGATGACGCTGCCCTATACGCTGAGTTATTCGGCTGTGGGCAAGGTCATTTTCCAATTAGCTATTTGGGCATTCCGATTCACTTCAGAAGGCTTACAATAGCTCAATGGAAAATTGTGGAGGAACGGCTACAGAAGAGATTGAGTAGCTGGAAAGGAAAATTGTTATCTCTTGGGGGAAGATTGGTCCTCATAAACTCAGTGCTCACTAACATGGTACTGTATATGATTTCCTTCTTCCAACTGCACAAAGGAGTTCTGCATCGATTAGATTATTTTCGATCAAGATTCTTTTGCCAAGGGGATAGTGAGAAAAAGAAATATAGACTGGCTAAATGGAACGTAGTTTGCCGTCCCAAGGATCAAGGAGGGCTGGGTATTCATGACTTAGAGGTCAAGAATAGAGCTCTCCTCGGTAAGTGGTTGTTTAAACTACTGACTGAAGATGGGGTATGGCAAACTCTCTTTACGGAGAAAGTATATTGGTTCAAAAGCGTTATCACAGGTTGCTTGGAAAGCCGGTGATTCACACTTCTGGGCTGGCCTAATGGCGACGAAGAAGTTCTTCTTCCCATATGGTTCTTTTTCCATTAAGGATGGTTCGGAGATAAGATTCTGTGAGGATAAATGGTTAGGCAACACCACACTCCGAGAACAATATACAGCTTTATATAATATTGTCCTTGATCGTCATAAGAGCGATACTCTCGCTAAGGTGATGGAGAATTCTCTGCCCAATGTGACGTTCCGAAGAGATCTTGTGGGTCCCAGGTTAGCATCCTGGAATGAGTTGCTACAACGTTTGGCTGTAGTTAATCTCATGGAGGCGACCGACGAGTTTCGATGGAATTTACATGTTAATGGTAAATTCTCAGTGGACTCTATGTATAAAGCTCTCATACAGCCAGATTTGCCTGTGGATAATAACCACAAAATTTGGAAGATGAGGATCCCACTCAAGAATAAAAATTTTGCTTGGTATCTTCATCGTGGGGTAATTCTAACTAAAGATAACCTTGCGAAACGCAATTGGCATGGGAGTAAAAAGTGTGTCTTCTGTCACAAGGACGAGACTATTAAGCACTTATTCTTCGAGTGTAGATTTGCGAGTTCTATATGGTCAATCATCCAGATAGGTTCTAACCTATTTCCACCACGTAGCATTGCTAATATTTTTGGTAATTGGCTGAATGGTGTGGACAATAGGCTTAAACGACTTATTAGGGTGGGAGCGCTAGCCGTTATATGGTCGCTTTGGCTGTGTAGAAATGATAAGATTTTTAATGATAAGAATTCGTCTCTCCTGCAGGTGATCTGCAGGACTACTGCTACTCTCTGTTTGTGGTCTCCGTTGCAACATGTGGAGCATCACGACCTTTTTACGGAGGTGTGTACAAGTCTGGAGGGAACGGCGAGATACTTTTTATCCCAACATGGATGGCAGCATAATTTGCGGATCGGCCCTCCACCTCCATAGGCGTGTTTATGATTTCTCATTCTGATATATAATTCGCCTTGTTTTATTTTAGTTGTTGATGACTTTTGGCTGTGTGCATCCTAGTTATGCAGAGGCCGGGTGTAATACTTAAACTTTTTAAGTAATAAAAGCTCCCTTTATTGAAAAAAAAACAAGCAGGGAAGAGTGGAAGCATGCGTGAGAAACTCGTGAGAGTAAGCATGCCTCTAATATTATGTTTCTTGGTTAAGTAAACAATTATAGGGCACATGGTCCAAGAATTTGATCATTACATGGTTGATCCAGAAACTCACTCTCATTGTTGGGCGGTCATAAAATAAGGTACTAGAAAGTTCGTTTGGTAACTACAAAATTGTATAAACTCGACAAATTTTTCTTAATTTGTGCACTTGAGAGAATAATTAACTTTTTACTACAAGAGAGACATTCCTTAAGGCTCTCCACCAGCCCATCTAGTCGTTGTCCTTGGCATTATAGCCCTTCATGTTTTTTTTTAGAAATGGGGCACCCCAGCCTCTGCATCGAAAAGATGCATACGGCTTTTTTATTCATTTATTCAACAAAGCTGGCAAAAAGCCTTACAAACAACGATCATACATGCCGAAGCCGCCCAACATGGTGATACACCACCTACTCGCACAATGATAGAATACAAACGGGGTCTTGTTCCCCGGCCATAGCCATCACCGGCTCAACGGCTAAATCCCAAGACATTGCCTTGTGCATGTGCTTAGGAATCAGCCACCGCCATCTTCCACGAACCCGTCTCCGGGGTGTAAACCGAAGTCAAGACCCTTGCCAGGCCTGCCATCGACGCCGCCACGGCGACAAATAGCGCCACCGCACTGCACGTGCCCATCATCACGCGTCCGTCGTCGATACTCCACTGCGCCACGCCGCCGAGACACGCCGTCGTCGATGCGATAGATAGAACACCGCTCCACCAAAGATACCATCCACTGGTCTCTCGGACCGATGTACGCTGATACGTCTCCAACGTATCTATAATTTCTTATGATCCATGCTTGTTTTAATACCATTTGCTACATGTTTTGTTTACATCTTATAGTATTTTTATGCATTTTCTGGAACTAACCTATTAACAAGATGCCACAGTGCCAGTTCCTGTTTTCTGCTGTTTTCCCGTTTCAGAAAAGTACTTAAGGAAATATTCTCGGAATTGGACGGGACAAAAATCAGCAGTCTTATAATTCAATGGACTACACGGAGCCTGAAGGAGAGGACCTGGAGGGCCGTGGGCCGGCCACACCATAGGGTGGCGCGGGACCCATGTCTGCCGCGCCACCAGGTGGTGTGGGGCCCACGGGAGCCCTTCGACGCCGCCCTTTCGCCTATATATTGCCCCCGACGCATAAAACCTAGACGGACCCGTCATATTCCAAAGAAACATCTGCAGCGCTGCCGCCATCGCCGACAAGTTTCGGGGGACAGAAGTCTCTGTTCCGGCACCCTGCCGGGACGGGGAAGTGCCCCCGGAGCCATCTCCATCGACTCCACCACCATCTTCATCGCCGTTGCTGACTCCCATGATGAGGAGGGAGTAGTTCTCCCTCGGGGCTGAGGGCCGTACCGGTAGCCATGTGGTCTATATCTCTCTCTCCCATGATGTGATCTATATGTGATCATGAGCTTTGCAATCTAGATGTTGTTATGTTACTCAAGTGGGCTTTATTTATGTGATCTCCAGAGACTCCTTGTCCCACGTGTGTAAAGGTGACAGTGTGTGCACCGTGTGGGTCTTTAGGCTATATTTCACAAGATACTTGTTCACTGATTTATTATTTGAGTTGGATGTCTCTATGAAATTGTGGTGTGTTAGTACCTCCTATGAATGATCATGGTCCAGTGTGGGGTATTCATTAGTACTTGGGAATATATGTTTGAGGCGTGCTTTTGCATTCCTACACAATGAATTAGTGTTCGTTATCCAGCCGGAGAATACTTTGGAGTAGTATATTGAAGTGCTTATATTTATATTCAATTATGATTGCATTGTTGAGAGTGACCACTGGTAAAAGTATGATCCCTAGGCCTTGTTTCTAAGCACTGAAACACCGTTTACAACAAGTTCTGCTACATGTTTGCTTGCTGCCATTTTTATTTCAGATTGCTTTTACTACTTATAATCATCCATATTACTTGTATTTCACTATCTCTTCGCCGAACTAGTGCACCTATACATTTGACAAGTGTATTGGGTGTGTTGGGGACACAAGAGATTTTTTGTATTGTGATTGCAGGGTTGCTTGAGAGGGATACCTTTGACCTCTACCTCCCTGAGTTCGATAAACCTTGGGTGATTCACTTAAGGGAAACTTGCTGCTGTTCTACAAACCTCTGCTCTTGGAGGCCCAACACTGTCTACAAGAATAGAAGCGTGTGTAGACATCATACGCCTCAAAAAAATGATGCCCCCAAGGGGGGTACGACACATGAGCGTCGCCATCATCCGATCACTGATCAAGGGTTTCCCCCGGAGGTAGTGGAGGGAGATGAGAGCTTCACCTCGATGATGTCTTCGAGAAGAATACGGCGCCCATGGCATCGCCATCATCGGCTCCGGTCACCGACCGGAGACAAGATTTTCACCCGGATCTGCTCCGCGAGACTCCAACCAGCATCTTGTGCAACGGCTCGACCGCCTTCAAAGCCCCAGATCTGGTCCACCCAGATCCGGCGACCGCCCGCAGCGACGACCGCCACGGGTGCCCCACGCGCTGCCCGCTGTCAGAGAGCACCACCACTGGAATCTGGTGAGAGGGCCGCCACCCCACCCAGCCAAACCGGACGAGCCACTGCCCGTCCCGTCGAGACCGAGGAAACCGGGGCCAAAGCCACCGGACCACGGGAACAGCGCCGCCTTGGAGTGGGCACCACCGCGGCACGTTGAAGTGGGCGGCCTGAGCCTCACACGCCGCCGCCGACCGGGGCGGCGCAGAGAGTCGCCGCTGCCACCGGCCACATCCCGCTGCGCCGCCAACCTCCGGCCAACGACCCCACCAGCCACACTGTCGCCGAAGCGCAGCAGGTATGACCAGATCGGGGACGATCCCCCGCGAGTCAGGGCGTCCCGCGCCACCGAAGACCCGTGAGAGGGAGGAGAAGACCTCCACCGCCGCCATCACACGCATGGGCTTTGCCCAGCGCCGACCAGTGGCGGCGACGGAGGAGAGGGAGGGGGTCGTGGTGGTCTGGCGGCTAGGGTTTGGAACTCCCGAGCCGCCCTCACAGGAGAGCGACGCGAGAGCGACCGTCATGTACTATGTATTAAGAATATTATTTGTTGTAATAATAGCCATTGAAGTATGAATTTTGTCTGTGCTACTAACAAAGTTTCATAATTACTTTTTGAACTCATAACAAGATTATATACGTAATGATGCATCGATACTTTGGCATCCATGATACTATTTTTTACTAAGCACAAGAATTTACATTAAGCAATCATATGATTATTTGCTTAACTATTTATGTTGTTTAAAAATATATTAAATAAACCTTTCATTCATATTTCATTCAATATGTTACTACTGAACGTCTCATTTTTTAACATCGTGTCCTACTGAATTCCCAGAACACGTGTGAATCATCTATATTAGAGGCGGAAACCATTATTGAGTTGTCCTACATTAGTTTGTACTAGAAGATATGATGATTAACCAAGTTTTAATAGGGGTAATTAACGTATGTATCCACAATCATTTCCATGTCTAAGCATCCGAGAACACTTTATAAGAGGATACAGTGCATCACTTTGATGCATCTGGCTTCTTCATACGGAGTACATATTTTAGAAATCCCTCCCTACCAACCTTGAAGCCCCAGAAAAATATTAAAGGTACCGAGACATGGGAGAACGAGAAACAAAATATTGATGACATGACAACCAGCAGGAGTTGAATGCGGTAGGAATGTGATGCATCCGGAAACACAAGCTCCCACGTTCGCATCTTTTCTGGTGTTGCATACTAAGATTTCGTGCTTAGGTCACTACCACTTTTGCTGCTTGTCTATCTCACTCCTACTTTTGCTAACATTAGTAGTATTTTGATATTCATACATATTGTAGCGAGGACTTTTTTAGTCAACCTACCATTCTTTGTTCCTTATAACATCTTCACCAGACTCTCAAAAAATATACTTCCTCCGTCCCGAAAAGGATGTCACAGATTTTTCCATTCATGAATGTATCTATATGTAAAACATGTCTAGATATACTCGTGGATGGAAAAAGTTGTGACATCCTTTTTAGGACGGAGGGAGTACTTCCCAAAAAAATGAGGAGAGAAATCTATGGGAGCTGGTTCTGCCTCATCATTCCTGCAGTTCTCCCTAAATACTACACCGTAATTTTCTTTACCTTACACTGTCATGCGGACCCCATCCCCCTCTTTCCTGACCTCCCTCCCATTTTCCTATTCATGCCACGAGACTACGTCGGGTCGATGTGAGCTCCCTAAACAGCATAGGCTCGGATGGAAGGGTACAACGGTGGCCAGATGTAGAATCCTGAGAGGAGAGAGCGCAAGCACTATGATCGAGAGAGGTGTAGGAGACCGGGGGGTTGTGGTAGCGACACGATTGCCGGAATGGAACTACATCGTTGATGCGAATGTTTTTCATGTTGACCTGGCGTACTTATATATATAAAAAAGTTATGACCAACACACAAATGGTATAGAGAAAAGAGAGAAGAAACATGAGAGAGAGATAAAAGGGAAGGACTCACATAAGACCTGCGAGATTAAGAACTCAGATCTATTCGTATACAAGCTTCGAAACATAAACTTATATCACGACAGTTATGTGAAACGGCGAGATAAATCTAATCCTCAAAGGAAATTTCAAAGGATCAAACATGTGTGGTCAATCTGACAAAATACGTTAAAAAAAGCACTGCATGAACATAAAATTTAAGATTTACAGTTAGCGTAACTCGAAACCGATTGTCATAATGGAATCGCATCATGGATGCACATCTTTTTTATGTAGAGTTCGCTTTGAATCAAAGCACTATTGTAGTAATTAGAAAGGAGAGGTAAAGTAGATTAAGGAAGATGAGCAGAACAAATCTCGTGTGAGTGCGTCATTGTAGCCTCCCACCTACACTTGTTGCGCTCTCTAGTGTGTCACTTTATGGAAACGCCCGAATAGAACGTTTTCAGCGGGTCTTTCTGAAGTTGACTTAATCAGGGTGCGGGCCACGACGCAGAAGTAGTTCATCCATCGAAACATCCAGATTTTGCATCCAACGGGTTTGGTCTATCCTCATACGGGCTACCAATCGCACCTAGTGGTGGAGCGCAACAGATTGTTTCTCTATATCTGAAGCGATGAAAATAGACTATCACATTGTATTTTGTCGGAAGAATTAAATGATCAAATATACTAGACATCATTTCTTTGTTTCGGATATACTCTACAGAAGACCCCGATTGGTCGAATAGAGAGGAACTACCGGCTCTGTCTTCACCCAAGTGAAGAGCCCGTGATATAATGCTTACGCAAGTGTTGCAACATCAAGACACGCCATTCCCAGCAGATAGATTCTAGAAGGCAGCGAAGTGCTCAGCTATCTCACTCCAACGATCTGTGCACGAGCCACAATGGTCCACGTAATGGTGCTAGCGGAGAGGTACATGTTTCGCATCACGGATAGAAAAAAGAGCCCCTCAAGCGTGACAGCAGACGTATATCGCTGTCATTTTAGTAGAAGTAATAATCCATGGCACACATAATCTGGAGACTTTCACTGCACAATCCTGACATCATCATGCAATAGATTTTTTTTTTGAACAAAGGAACGACCCCGAAGGGTCCAAAGCTGCATTAATCAGTCGATGCACATGTTACAAAAGGACCTACGAAGATATTAAAATTACAACCGAGCTCTCAACAATTGCAAGAAGGACCTTTAAAAGAAAACAAGAAATCCATCAGGTCCTCCAACACCGACGCCATTGCAGAGCTCAACGCCGCGACCGTCGGAACCAACTCCAGGGACGGAACCACTTGGAGCTAGGCGAACGATGGGTGCCATGACAGAACTCTCGAAGATCCTCCACATCGGCCCACTGGCATGGAGGAAGAAGAAGCTAGGGCACGTGCAGGACCCCAACACGGAGCGGCTCCATGAGCCACGGATAAACAGCGACAGCTCTTCGTCGCCGTTGAAGCACTCCGCCAGAAGCAACTCGAGATTCTCCCCATGAAGCTTCAGATCTCGTGATTTGACCTCTCCTTTTACCACCATGGCAATCAGGAGAGGAAAACCCACGAAGATATGAAGCACCGCTGCGCTTGTTGACGAAGACCTTGCCGAGTCGCGCCACCACAGCCTGCCACCTCCACAATAGCCTCCTGGATCGCTGATTAGGCGACTCACTGCGCCGCGCGCCGGAGCGAGGTCTAAATGGCATGAAGCCACACCGCCACTAAGGCGAAACACCTCCTAACTCTAGACCTATCTCTACTATGTACAGGGAGGAGCCTACCACCTAGCCCATCCTCGCACCGAACGGCGGAGCCGCCGGAGAAAAGAAGGGAGAGGGGAGACAGCTGAGATCTGGGGTCGACTCTCAACGTGGGGCGGCAGCTGAGATTTGCGGTAGATAACTATGCATACGTGAGAGCGCCTTGCAAGGCACAATAAACGCTGACCCACAAGAGTGGAAGAAACGGACCAACAATGTGAGAGAGGTCGACGACGGGCCTAGGAAAAGCCCAACGCAGAAAAACAAGGCTCGAGCCCGGCCTGACTGTCGGGTCATAGAAATCGGGCCCAGGCCCGGCCCAAGCCTGAAAAAGCCCGACTAGGCCCGACCGGCCCGGCCCGATCGCCGGGCTCAAAATTCAGGCCCGAGCCCGGCCCGATGGCACAGTCAGGTCGGGCTTTTTCGGGCCAGGTCGCGCCGGCCGGTGAAAGAGCATGGTTGCCCCCATGTGTTGTTTTGGTAATTAATGACAATCTCTATGGACTAATGTGTGCTTTGAGTTATATTTGCAGTGTTGGTCCATAAGGAATGCTTGGACTCCATATGTTGGATTCAAGGCTAAAAGAAGAAGACTATATATTGATCAAGGCTAAGTGCAAGTTGATCAACATACAAGATAAGGGCTTGTGAAGATATGCGAAAGAGTGTCTCTCCCATCTTGGTGTATGGGGGAGCAATATGCGAGTCTTCACCAAGCAGAGCAAAATCAAGAAAGGTGATCCTCTTGAGAGTAGATCAAGATCGTCATCATCTAGCTCAAGTGGAATGCGCAAGGAAAAGGTATGATCTTGATAGGGTTTCTATTTCACCGGTCTCGCGGTGTAGTTGGGAGACCGGGTTTTTAGGATAGGTAACCGTACTATCAAGAGGGGCTCTCAAGTGAGCTTTAGCGTATCGATCGTAGAGAGCTCAAACCTTTGCATCCTTGCATTCTTGCAATCATCTTTATTGATTCTTATTTGGCTCTTATCGTGGTGTGGTCTTGGTGCTTGTCGTGCTTGTCATGACAAGACCAAGTTCACCGAAAACGGAATTTGTTGCATCGTCTATTGCGTTTTAGGTGGTGGAGATTTTGCCGATTCACTAGTGAGGAAAGGTTCACACCTTCCCACCCATACCAAAATCTCCATTGCCTATTCTTATGTGACTTCTATCTAGATGTGGTTTTAGAGCTTGTCTTGATCTTCAATACAAGCTCAAGTTCATCAAAAACGGATTTCGTATGAAAGACTTATTGTGTTTTTGATTTTGGGGGTTTACCGGTTATTCATCTAGAGAGTGATCTAACATTTCCCCATTTGGTTTTACCCTCCCATGTTTGACAATGATGTTTCTATGCATAATCTTGTTGTGCTCGTTGTGGTGATTCCAACGAGCCCAAGATCATCGAAAACGGAGTCCGGATACAAAAGGTATCGCGTTTTCGGTATCGAACATTTTTGCAGTTTGGCCAGCCTTGCCGGGCTCAAGGCCGGGCTCAAGGCTGGCTGCCTCGGCCACCAGGCCAGCCCCCTGTGCAGGCCAAGCCGGCCTAGGCTGGGGTCGAGGCTGGCAGCTTCAGCCTCCTGGACAGCCCTCTGTGCTGTCCAGGCCAGCCTAGGCTGGGGTCAAGGCTGGCTTCCCTGCGCGTGAAGATTCCAGGCCAGCCTCGGACCCAGCCTCGGACCCAGCAAGGCTGGCCTCCCTGCACACAGAAAATTGCCTCCAACGGCTCAATTATTGGGGAGGGGTATTTATACCCCTCCTCCTTCCTCCAACCATTTGAGCTCCTTTTTCTCTCTCTCTCTCTCCATTGTTGCAAGAGCTCAAAACACATAGATCTCCCAATCCCTCCACCCAAACTCGTTGATCTTTAGAGGATTGAAGAGAAGACCTAGATCTATTATTCCACCAAACCATATCTCCTCTAAGTGAGGGGAACATCTTTGATTTAGGTCTTGGAGTTGCTTTGTGTTTTCTCCTTTGTTCTTCCTCTTAAATCCCTCCATAGCATTAGTTGTTTTGGTTGGATTTCGGAGAGAAGGACTTGACCACTTAGTGTGTTCTCGCCATTGCATTAGTTGCATCGGTTTGAGTTCTCTATGGTGATTCGTGGAAAGTGAAGTTGAGAAGCTTGTTACTCTTGGGTGCTTGGGTGCCCTAGAGCTTGTTCCTCTAGGGCACGTTGGTACCCTAGACGGTTGTTGATTTCTCGGAGTCTTGGTGGCTCACGGGATTTGTTGGGAGCCTCCAATTAGGTTGTGGAGGGAGGCCCAACCTTGTTCGCTTCGGAGCTTTGGGAGCTTCGAAGACATTGCCGGGAGCCACTAATTGAGTTGTGGTGTGTGCCTCGGCCTTGGGCGTCGAGTCTTGGTGGCTCGGTGCATTTGGTGAAGACCCTCCAACTTGTGGAGTGAGCTTCATCCTTGTAAAGGTTCTAGTTGTCAACCTCAACGGCAACATAGTGACAAGTGTCTCGCCACATTGGTGGTAAGACACAATAGAGATACGGTGTGCTATATTAAGTCTACTCGGTGTTTCACATTGGTGAACACCGCGCCGCTCCAACGGAGACTAGCTTCCATTGGGAAGTGAACTTCGGGATAAATCATCGTCTCCAAGTGCCTCGGTATTTCTATACCCGAGCTTCTTACTTATGCTATTTACTTTGTGATAGACATCGAGCTTAAAGTCATATATCTTGCTATCACCTAGTTGATTATATTGCTTAGCATAAGTGTTGGTGCACATAGGTGAACCTAGCTAGTTTAGGTTTTGGCTTGATAAATTAAACGTTAGTTTTATTCCGCATTTATTCAAGCCTTAACCGTAATAATTTTAAATCGCCTATTCACCCCCCCTCTAGGCGAGACATCCGTGTCCTTTCAGCCGGGCCGGGCTGCCCATGGCCAACACTATTGACGATCGACTTTCTTGGGCTATATCGTGTGAAGATGCGCATATTTTGATCTATATGTATACTTTAACACGAGTGCGGCGATATGGAGGCCGAGCTACATGTAGCTCGGTTTCCAAAAAAAAATTGAATCCGCAAATTTTGACTACAAAAAATTCTGAAAAAAACCATAGTTGTAGATAATATTGTGATCCACCACTGTGAAAATTTTCATTCACAAAATCGTTGTATTCTGATCTGGGCAAAGAGGAGAAATATTCCGATCTGAATCGGTGAATAGTCCGCAATCTCAAAATTTTGAAATCTTGCCTGATTTCTCTTTTTTTCCCAGATCAGAATACAACGAATTTATGAATGAAAATTTTCACAGCGGTGGATCACAATATTATCTACGACCATGATTTTTTTCAGATTTTTTTGAAGTCAAAATTTGCGGATTCAATTTTTTTTAGAAAACGAGCTACATGTAGCTCGGCCTCCGTTTTGACTTTCCGCTTTAACACACATAACTTTGTTATATATGAGGGGGTGGAGTTTTGGCACCCGGGATCATATGCTCCCGGTTTTTTAAATGCATTTTAAGAAATTTTGAAACTTCAAAAAAAAAAAAACGGATCAAAAGTTCCGTGCGTACCACTTGATATTCTAGATGCTCACGAAGTCGTTTCATCGAAAACCGATATCTTTTGCGTTGTGTGTAAAAAAGACAGATTTTGATGCTAAAAAAGATTTTCACAAGACTTTTTTTTTTTTGTCTTTTTGCCATAGTCCGTAAACAATCTCGGTTTTTTTGCGAAACTTATCGTGCTTACATACAACGTCGAAATGTACGCGTCAATTCTTTGTTCGAATTTTTTAACATATCAAAATGTTTTTCCTGGTGACAGAACCATATGCTTCCATGTTTCCAAGCGAATTTCCCCTTATATATGCAACTGATCTGATGAGCTTGATCCCAAAGATTATATATGCAACAGACCAGCAATGTGAGAGAGATTGACGATCAACTTTCATTCAGCTATATCTCGTGAAGGTGCTCATATTTCGATCTATCTATACTTTAACATGGACAACTTTGTCATATATGCAAATGCAACTGATCTAATGAGCTTGATCCCAAAGATTATACTCCTAATTAATATAGAAGTAGCCGTTGTACATAGAATTAATAATGCCCGCGCTTCAGTCCGGAAGAGTGCCATGTCAAAATTGTTGTCGAGCATCTTATCCAAATCGTGAAATTCCACTAATATAAGCAATAAACTATGTGGCCTTTCGCACACACATCGTGATCCATGAGCATGATCAGCACGTCGTCATCGGCATCGACCGCACGACAGGCGGATATACCAATCAATCGATCGCACGACAAACAGATCCGCCATTACATATAGCGCTAATCCGCTCTCTCTTTTCCCTCGTCCACCAACCACCATACACAAAGAACAAATCAACCCACGCAACCCACCTCCATGGCTCCGTCCACCGATGGTACGGCGGCAGCGACGATGTCGGGCGGCAGCGACGACGCGCGGGGCGCCCCGCACGTCGTGCTGCTCTCGTCGCCGGGTATGGGCCACGTGGTGCCCGTGGCGGAGCTGGCGCGCAGGCTCCACGCCGAGCACGGCCTCACCGCCACGCTCCTCACCTACGCGAGCTCCGACTCCGCCGCGCAGCGCGCCTTCCTGGCATCCCTCCCGCCGGCCGTCACCAGCGCGTCGCTCCCGGCCGTCCCGCTCGACGACCTCGTCGCCGCCGGGGCCGCCATCGAGACGCTGCTCTCCGTCGAGGCCCAGCGCGCCGTGCCGGCCCTGACCGCCCTCCTCGCGGACGTCGGGAAGGCCAGCAACCTCGTCGCCTTCGTCGCGGACCTCTTCGGCGCCGACACGCTCCCGGCGGCGCGCGCCGCCGGCGTGCCCGCGTACCTCTTCTTCCCCTCTAACCTCCTCATGCTCTCCGTCATGCTCCACCTCCCGCGCCTCGACGCCGAGGTGGACGGCGAGTTCCGCGACCTGCCGGAGCCCGTCAGGCTGCCGGGGTGCGTCCCCATACCGGGCGCCGACGTCCTGCAGCCGCTCCAGGAGAGGAGCAGCGACGCGTACCGGTGGATGCTGCACCACGGCGAGAGGTACCGCGACGCGGACGGCATACTGGTGAACACGTTCGACGCCATCGAGCCCGGCGCGGCGGCGGTGCTCCGGCGGCACGAGCCGTGGCGCCCGCCCGTGTACCCGGTCGGGCCGGTGATACGGCGGGCCGACGAAGGCGAGGACGACACCGGCTGCATGGACTGGCTCGACGCGCAGCCTGACGGCTCGGTGCTGTTCGTCTCGTTCGGCAGCGGCGGCGCGCTGCCGGCGGCGCAGATGAACGAGCTGGCGCGCGGGCTGGAGCTCTCCGGGCAGCGGTTTCTGTGGGTAGTGAGGAGTCCCACTGACAGTGGGTCCGACCCTGGTGCCAACTACTACGACGGATCAAAGAGCAAGGACTACCCGCTGAAATTTCTGCCATCTGGGTTCATGGAGAGGACGAAGGAGGTTGGCATGGTGGTCCCGTCCTGGGCCCCACAGGTCAGGGTGCTCGGCCACCGGGCCACGAGGGCCATGGTGACGCACTGCGGGTGGAACTCGGTGCTGGAGAGCGTGGTGCACGGCGTGCCGATGATCGCGTGGCCGCTATACGCCGAACAACGGGAGAATGCTGTGATGTTGCACGAGGAGACTAAGGTGGCGTTGAGACCAGAGGTGCGAGGTGTAAATGGGTTGATTCTTGGTGAAGACATCGCAAAGGTCGTGAATGACATGATGGACGGGGAAGAAGGTGAAGCGGCACTGAAGAAGGTAGTGGAGCTTCAGGAAGCTGCGAGGAGCGGATTGGCTCCGAGTGGCAAATCCCACGAGACACTTGTGGAAGTGGTAAGGAAATGGATGGACACCTGCTGATTTTTGAATTGTAATATTGTATAGCAAGTATCCTTATTGTTCTCAAATGGGCAATGCATGTATAAGTTTGCACTCATCATGTGAAAATCAATAGAGCATGGATGGAATAATGATCGTGTCGCACGTACATGTATTTATAGTAGTTGTATGAATAGCAAGGTAGCATGAAACAATACGATCATGTTGTATGCTCGTGGGTATCGAAAACAAATGCAGCTCTGTTAATTATTTGCCATAACTTGGTGTGCGAGGGAACAACTGAAACTTTGGAGTGAGCGAGTAATTGTGTGGGACATTGACATTTCGAGACTTGTTTATCAGTGTGTCATGAAACAAAAGGGGGTCTAACTAGTGGCAGAGCTAGGTTCTAGAGGCAAGGTCTTCATTGTAATTTTTTCTCTCTCAATAATTTTTTTGCAACTTTTTATTGGCGCCTAACTGCACAACGTCTTTCATCCCCGATGACGCCGAGCTTACGGGTTAGATTCTAAAATAGTTTCACGACGGGGCTAGACTTAATATTAGTTTCATCTAGGGACTAAACAAGAAAATACACTCTTGCCTGTGGCGAGCAGCTTCAGACAAAGACCTTTTTTTATGGAACGGCAAGCTTTATTACTCAACTGACACAGAATTTACAGGGATACCCATAATGTCTAGGGTAAATTAAAACACACATATCTACCAACATCTAAAGTCGTTGCCATTCTAGCTAGACGATGTGCTTCTCCGTTAGCCTCTCGCCGTTCGTGCTTGAAAACCACCTCCTGAAATTCTTCTCTTCTCGCCTCTATCTCCTTCACAATCATGCAGTGAACACGATGAGCACTCTTGTTCGCTTCAGACAGACCTGTGCGGGTGCGCGTGCGACCCGGACCTAGTGCAATGGTGGGCTCTAGGGAGAGACGTACGTGTGCCTAGTGGGCTGTATGGGTTATGGGCCATATGAGTAGCACATGTATTTTTTCTTTTGCTTTGAATCTTGAATATTCATACAAATACACCTCGCCGTCTTTGCGTCTAACTGGATGGGAAATTAGATGTGTGGAAACTCAAATGGAGGCAGAACTCCAGGATAACCTTTTATGTTGGAAAATTCAAAAATCATTTTACGTGTGTGGGTTAGTGTGACGAACCATTAATACCCCACAACCCAATTAAACTGCACATGCCCCGACGTCCCTTCTCGCACACTCACTTCTCTCCACTTGTCTTGCTCGCCGCTCCTCGATCCGTCTCCCTCTCCTCTCGCAGCCGCCACCGCCCCTCGCTCTTCCTCTCCCTCGTCGCCGCAGTCGAACACCACCGCCACCCCTCTCTCTGTCAATACATAGTTGCAATGTGTCTTTGTCAGTAACTATTATATCCTTACTTTCTAGGAGTATTATTTTAAATAAATGACAGATCCCTCTTTGTTCAAATAAACACTTACAATCTTACACTGCAGACTAGCCACGTACTCTTTGGATTGATTTGTCTGGCATAATAAATTTCATAATTATCTCCAACCTACCAAAAAACAAAAAACATGCGTTGGCCATTTTTCTTTGTGAGAAAGTTTTTCTCTCCAAATTAATACTCCCATAGTTAATTTATGATTTGTTTGTCAATCAAAGGGAGATGATGCATTGGATATAGCTGGTTAGCTAGTAGGGTATTAAGTGATGTGGTTAGCGAGCAGGGAATTAAGAAAATCGAGAGAAACGGGGCTCATGTGCTGGTTTTTAGAGGAATTAAAAGCTCGTGGCGTTTTGCCATTGTTTCAAAAAAAATACTCCTGACTTATTATAATTCAAAAATATTTCTAAAAACGCTCAACGACCTTAGATTCCTAAACGGCGCGGGAGTAGTTTTGTATTTTGTGGTACCCATCCTGCCACATGCTTAAAGTACAAACTGTACATTCCAGCTGAACCCTAATTTGTTTCTCAGCCTTACCCTTGTCCTTCTGAACATATCTCCCTCTTCTGCTTTTATTAGGAGAGCGACCATTGATGAATTCTAGCACACACCTATGCTATTATTTGTACTAGAAGATCATCTTATCTTCTAGGACACCGACCTAGGTCAATAACTCAATATATACCCCATTGTTGTGAAATCTTCCTCCTATATCTATCGTCATACCTATCTTAGCTAGCTTTCCTTAACAACCTAGAAGCCTACATAGAAACGCACACAAACTCAGAGACAGACATAGGAGGAAGAGAGAGAAATGACAAATGACATGAACTATTATGATTTCGATGCATGCTCGGAGAACGTTGGGAACGTGAGGCATCGGGAAATATATCCATCCTCTAGAGGGTCTCTAGGTGTTGCATAGGAGACCTCACTTGCTGCCTTTGGCCACCATGTCCACAAGACACGCGAGATGGCAAAGCATATGAAGGGTTTCAAGGGAACAAGTCATATATGCAGTAGCCAGAGCACCGTTATATTTTGCCGCGGCGAGCCTTTCGTGAGTTTGACATGGGACCATGTACCCATGCCGTTAGTCACACCCATGGACTGGGCCAATTCCTGCACGCTGTCAGCGAGCACGCTTGCATGCTACTGTACTGTCGAGAGCACAAGTTTCTTGAGGAATCTCGTTCAAATCGAGAGCACCAGCAAGGACGCTTGGGTGCTACGTGACAACGCAGTACATTTTCCTCGTCAACTACTTTGATCCGCTCACACTAGATATAGCGAACAGACTCACCACGTGTCCAATGAATTTATCGGGCATCACCGTACCAATACCATAGCTGAATGAGCCGACATGGCAAGGAGCAAGCAACTAACGTGATATTGGATATGGACTGGCTGGGTATGCGGCGAGTTTTTTTTACTGTGCCTTAGATCGATGTATCATGTGGTAATTTGGCCTTCTCAGTGTTTTGAAAATACTAGTGAAATATTTCCTTTAATTCACATAAGGGTAGAATTTGCTGAAGCGCTCCCTGACATGTAACTGCGCTTGTGCCGAGTGGTTGGCTCCAACAGTCTCTCTTATCTCCTCCCCAAAAGCTTGCTGGAGGTGCTAAAGCTGTTGGCCGTGGAACCTAGAGCAAGCTGGAGGCGAGCACTAGACTTAGGCACCGGATAAGAAAAGAGCGTGAGAGGCTTAGGAAAGGTCGAAGACGGCTGAGGTGGGATCTGAGCAAGACTCGGCGACTAGGCATAACGCCGGTCGCGAGTAACGGTGGCCGGCAGTTCAGCCGGTGGAGGCAGCAACGGAGTTGTGGAAGTGGATCTCTGCTTCTCCTTTTTGGGGTGCATGTCTCCTTTCCCACGACTCTTGTTTTTTTAGAAGTCAATGTTCTCATCTTCCCTATCAGATGACCGCCAAATAGCCGCCCCTAAAATAGGTATTGTTCCTCCCCCTTCTTAAAGCTTGCCAACACGACCACACCTCCCCATCTCACTCTCCTTCTCTAGTCTGGCCCTTGGTATGGCTCTTGATCTATCTTGGAGGCTAACACTCCGGCTCTGCTTGCCCGTAGTCCCATGCAGGAATGCGAAATAATATCAATGCAACAAAACATATTAATTTTGTATCATTTCCTCATTATTTCCAAGGTAGAATCTACTAACCCAGAATCAACATGTTGGTCCAGGTTAGTTAACTAGACATTGGTTTAACTAGAGGCACAAAGACTTGTTATTTCTGTGTATAGAGGCAGAAATCATCATGTGTTGAGTGACCCTAAAAATATTTCTAAGTTAATTGATACATTTTCTTTCCTGTGTGATTTTTTCGGTAAATGGCGTTTTATTAGACTTCAATCAGTTTACATCAAACTGATCCAAAGTTCTCATCTTGTAATGTGTGATAGTGATACCGTAGGGTGAGAGGTATCTTGTACTTCCATCGAAAGTTATCATCAATCATGAAAAAACGCCATACTATATATGCCCACGCCTTCCGCCATGAACTGGCCATGATTCAACTTGTTTATATTCCCCTTTCAAGACCATCCAAGATTTGATTAGGCAATTCTGGATGATGCGTCGGTTGGTGCATGTGTGATGTGCATGCTTGACTTTCCTGTGCTTATATATGGACTCTTCTCTGTTGAAGGGTGAATGCTTTCTTAGAGATATATTTTCTCCCACCAACCTTTACTCTTCTTTAAACATGACCTTTTGCTCTCTTATAAAGGAGGCACTCCCATTTTGTTGTAGTTTTCTAGGTAGCATAGACCTCACACTTATCGTTGTTGGTGTCCCACTCTTCTTATGATGACAGAATTGAGAATTGACACAGAACAATGAATACTATGAGTAGTTTGATGAATTGCGAATGGAAGGAATCAAGGAACCCACCCCCTCGTGTTGTGAACTTCAGTCTTGTTGGAACTTGTGCATTGCTTGACATGGTGTTTCCTAACGGGAAAAGCCGGGTGAATGATGGATAGGAGGCCCGTCACTGCTACGACCGACATGGTGGCGCAAAAAGTCCATTTACAAGCTGCTAGCGTGCGTGACGTTTATCCTTCACCGTCTATCCATCAACAATGAACGGTTACGATTGCAGCAACGGGGCTTCCGTTGACCAGCTTTACAGCCTTATGCAAACAACAACGGAGAGTCAACAAAAGGCTCAAATCCCCAAAGGGTGTGGATGGTTAGGATAGCAGCAACGCGCGCTAGCGGCTGCGCGAAATCCGGGGTAGAGATGAGCAGAAGCGGAAAGGAGTGTGTACCTGAGTCGAACATAGAACAGGGGTGCACGCAGCGGTTGGGTGGGTACAGTAGGCTCGCTTTGTCATACTGGTGAGGCCTTGGATTGTAGGTGTTGGATTTTTGGTCCAGGAGGCCGACAAGAATGACTAGGTACCAGGTGCTAGTCTACGAGAGGTGCCTCCAGTGGAATGATGATTACAACATGATTTCCATTGGCTGGAAGGAAGGAGCATGGCCACGTTCTGTTTCTGTGCAGATTTGGTGAAGATTCAACATGTGTCTTAGCATTGGTGTGAATAATTGTAAGTAAATTAATTAAAACAGTTCTCGGTGGTGGATTGATCGAGAGTGCGGATGCATGGGTGCTTTAGAAATGTCAAACTCTTCTGATCAGTAGTCTGCGGGCAGAGGCTCTCATCAGACGTGCGTTTGGCTTCTGAATTTTTGATCTAGCAAACCTTCTCACTATGGAAATTAATCCCGCTGGCTCTAGTCATGTTTCACTCAGACGGTGGGAGTGACTTTTTGGTGTCCCGAATAAAGTTTAGTTTCAAAACTTGAAATTTCGTGTCCCGAATAAAGTTTAGTTTCAAAACTTGAATTTATAGGATGGCTCAGATGTGCATGACGCTCAATTTCAAAATTTAAAATTTCGTAGTGCATAAAGTTTAGTTTCACATTGCTAAGATAATATGTGCGAGAACAGATTATAAGGGAGAGCTCAGGTTGGGTTCTAAATACCATTACCTATTCAGTACAAGTTGACACGATGGACACCTCCACCACATGATGCTCCTCGAGCTGTTGCTCCTCCTTTCCATCAAGCTCCTCCCAGTAATTGAGACTCAACGAATCCTCTAACATCATCAAATAAGTGTCCATCTCTATGTTTGGCTCGAGTAGGACGGCGATCTGGGGAAGGTAGTAAGGGAGGAGAAGGAGGCGTGTCGTGAACTCGCTACAGGAGGAGGAGATGGGGCGACTCCCGCTCGGTGCACTGAGGAGTGCATGGTTGAGATCGGGACAACACACGATCCAACACCCGTACTGCAACTTATCACGGACGAGACATTTGCGGCAAGGCAACGTGTGGATGTGAGGCAGATGTGGTGGTGCATGCATGGGTGCTCAAGGGCATTTATAGGGGGCTCGGTGGAGGCGGAAGACGACACATCTTCAAAAAAATGTGTGTGAAGGGGACGAGGCGGAGCTGCCCGTGCGACTGGGGACGCATCCTCGTCCGTTCCAAGAAATTCTTCCAAGTGTAGCTAATATCTCATATACACTTATCCATAGTAATGCATGTGCATTGGGCCGCTTAATCGCACACAATTCAGTTTTCTAATTTTTTATGATGTATTTTATACAACTTTTCAGTGTAACCAGTCTGCGAGTCTTCAACATCACACATGCTTTGGTCTGAATCGGGTCTGATTGGTTACACGACACACAGTTTATCGGCTAAGTATGAAATTGGGGAATCGATACATATATTAGACAGACCACCAAAATGAGAATTCAAAGTGTTATTTTACAAAGCAGTTCTTTTTTGTTACTACGTAGATGATTGTAAAGTACTCCCTCCGTTCCACAATATAAAATGTTTTAGCATTTCTCTTTCCATCCGTATCTAGACATGTTCTAGTGTAAAGTTCATTTGAACCTTGCAGTAAAACATGTCTAGATACGGATGGAAAGAGAAATGCTAAAACATCTTATACTACCTCCGTTCCATAATACTCCCTCCGTTCCAAAATACTTGATTTCCATTTGTCTACGTATGAATGTATCTACATAGTAAAAGATGTCTAAATACATCCGTATCTAGACAAATAAAAGTCATCTATTTTGGAACGGAGGGAGTATAAGCCTTTTTAGCCTTTCTCTTTCCATCCGTATCTAGACATGTTTTAGTGTAAGGTTCAAATAAACCTTACACTAAAACATGTCTAGATACGGATGATTTGAACCTTACACTAAAACATGTCTAGATACGGATGGAAAGATAAATGCTAAAAATGGTTACATTATGGAACGGAGTGAGTATTTAGGAACGGAGGGAGTAGTTCCTTTTTTAGATGATTGCAAAGTAGTTCTTTTGGAAGAAGGTTTCTAGATCAACTTGTGCAAACATCTGAAACTATCTCCTATAATATGACATAAATTTATATATTGTGGATTTTTATTACGTGTCCAAAGTCCAACAATTGTTTTCAAGCTGCATCCAATTAATGATGGCAATTCAGAATCGTGGAATAGTACCTGAAGTCAGCCATTATTTCGATGTGTGTATTCAAAGCTTAAAACTAGGAAAATGCTTACCATCACCCGACCGATCGCGCGCAGCAAATCGGTCGCTCGTCTCGCTCGCAGTCCTCTCTCCACACAAGTTACTTCCGCACGTGTGTGGACCCTACAAACTACGGTTGTTGCTGATATTTTCGTTACTCCACTGTCCGTCGTGAGTAGCATGCATGCAATGCAAAGAACGACAAGATATTTTTTTTTTGCTTCCACTTTTTCACCTACATGCGCTATGGCCTCACTAACCATTTGACCTCTACCGTGTATTATATGGACGAGGCATGTGAGGCCATCAGGGTTAATGATTTTGATTTTTTTAATGTTATAAATGTAAGATTACTTTAGTGTTTCTACTCCTAGTGTTTTTCGTAAACACAAAACACTCGGGATCATGCAACCAACCATGAGTTGGCGTCGATTGCCGGGTCCGCCCCTCTCTCTGCTCCGCCTAGCCGGATTCAGGGTTGGCGGTGTTGACTCGACGAGATCGGACCGCCATCAACGATGGGACAACTAAGTTGTTCGAGATTTTCTAATGTTGGTTACATCATTTCAGTTTGTATCAATTACGCACGAGTTTTGTTGAGAAAACTCATGCGAGATTTGCAAGATTTTTTGGGTGTTTGCTACAAGTTTGTGTTTTCCACTATTTTTTGATGTTGTATACATTCTTTCAGTTGTAAGAAAATCATATGCTTTTTGCCGTGAATTCACACGGTAGATGTTGCAAGGTTTTCTAGGTATTTGCTACAAATTTGTGTGTTTCATGAAATCGATGATGTTTACGTGTTTTTCAAAATGTTGTAAACACATAGTTTTTGTTGTAACCGTTTTTTATTTTTTGTTGTGATTTTTGTTGTACATGAATCTACAAGAAAATAAATTTTAACCCATAACGGTATGTACCTATAAGAAAAAACACCCATATATGCAATGATCCAGACACTGCACACATATAAGAGAAATCTTAAGAAAGTGAGTTTACTTAAAAAACACGGAAGTTAAACCACACTAATCTTTTATTTCAGAAATGGTGATATTTCTAGCGAAAGTGAGTATACATTAGCACTAAAAATATTTGGGGGAGCGGCCTGCCGCACGGCACCTGTTGATTCTTTTAATATTTTCTCCGTAATTATCATAATTTGTACATATTATTGATGAGATGGTTAATATCCAAAATATATAAGCTAAACGGAATGATAATATCATATTCATGCTGGTATGTTGTTCCTCGCATCGGTAACATATATTGATCAAGCACAGAGATCACACCGTTCCTTTTTAGAAAGATGAACATTTATATATAGGTACGAAAGCATAGCTCTATGGTCTTACAAAATCAACAATTACCACAACACCCAATTAGAACCTTAAGAAACAGGAAAAAACGGAGCAATGGTAAAACGTACATTGATAATAACTTAAGATTCATACCACACTGACATAACATAAGATTGTTCTATGAGAGTTGTCTTTAGGTGCACATAATATATACACACATGGAAGTAGTAATAAATACATAAGTTCTGACCAGTTCACTGATCTAAAGTGGACAGGGATACATGATCTCAAACACCTAATGAGTTTCATGTAATCAATAACGATTCCAAAAGCCAGAGGCGGCTGGTTTCAACAACATTAACAATGAGACATCATACATAAAAAAAACAATGAGACATCATAACCAATGGTCATGCATAGGATACCTAATTCACTCATCCAATAGTCTTGCTTATTATAAAAACTTTTGCATTGCCTGGCGCACTTAGGAATAAAAGGAAATCTAAAACCCGCCTCAAAGCAGAACACTAAAATCTTATGAGATCAGACGATTTTAGTATCATCTAACACCTTTCCATCTAACAAATATCTGGTAACATTAAACTAACTCTTATCCAAACCCATAGAGTTTTCGTATTTAAAAATTACTAAGGAAAAATAATAACAAAAATATATAAGGTCGCATTTGAAACTGACTCACCTTCGGAGCACTTCAACTGCAAGTAAACGAAAAGAACATGATAGCAAAGGCAATTGTGACATCTCGTAATGACAGTAGGAGAGGAGGTTAGGAGAAAGATGGAGATCTATGCGAAAATTTGCCCAGAGCGTACAACACAACATTGATACACATCCTAATAGCTATGGGTTATTGCCTTATTGGAATGTAACTTGATCACATGGGGTAATATATTTTTTTAAGTGAGACCATATATCCCAGAAATCATTGTGTTTAAAACCTATATTTGATCAGCTGGGCAGACACTATTTCTTTGCCCTGTAGTACTATAGAATATATGCAGTAACAAATGACCAGAGACTTTAGTTTACTTTAACATCTGTATTTACACTCTCATGATGCAAGCTAAAATGGTGCTGGATCTACTGAATCTTTAGTCATTTTCTCTGTTACATAAGACTTAACTGTTAGTTTTTGCAGTAATCAAATGTATAAAAGAAACTGATAGCTGATAAAGATATCTTCTAGGCTAGATATCAGTGCAAATACGCACTCAGAGAACCAATAATAGCATATATCAGTGCAAATACGCAGCAATATGTACATCGCCAGGATAGCTTCTAGGCTAGAAAGAGATATATATATTTCTATCACCAGAGCAATGTTAGTTGCCATTTTGTTTGGTCAAGTCACTTGCTTCAATAGTCCTATGATAAAAACACAAAGACTAAAAGGCAACTATTTCCTTAAATTGCATCTCAAGCATATCCTTGAAACAATTCGTTAGTCTAGCCAGGATGTTGCATGCATCTTGTTTTCTTGCAGAACAATGCAAATAGAAAGAAATACAAAGGTCAAGCATTATTTTTGTAATACGTACATAACACAAAAGACAAAACTGAACTTATAACCTATAAATGGAGGAGGCATTGTCAGCTCTGAGCTCATTGTTCCTGTGATGAAACCTACAACGTAGACAACCATTAGAAGTAACAGATCAGTGATCAGTCAGAAGGTAAGTAGAAAAGGAATTAAGGAAGTCACATAAATATGTCAGCGAAAGCACATGGCGATGGCAGCCCCTACAACAGTTTTTTGTTTGTTCTCTACAATGGCCCCACTTTTAGACATTCAGACCAGATCTCGTTTCTAATTTCCGTGCCATTAAACATGGAAAACCCTAAAAAAGGATAGAAAACCATAAAAGCCAAAGAATCAATTTTGTATTCAGTACACTAAATATAAGCACAAGTGCTGACCAATAGTTCTCATTATGAGAAATATGGAGATACATCGACAATTCAGAAGAGAAACTTAAGTTGGTGAAAACACACCTAAATCTCATTGGAGTATTTCAGCTTCATTGCAAAATTAAGATACGACATGGAAACCTTTGGTGAAACAACACACCGAAAACCCTTTGAAAGCACCAGTTTCATTGCCAGATTAATGTTTAAAATGAGTATCCTTGCACATACACCTATAGATAGATATCTGTAGCACATGCATTTTTATATTTTGTGGCCCAGATGTGAAAGCTAACTAACACGACTACATGCAGATTTAAGTTTCTTTTCCTGAGAGGAATGGTTCTACAATATCGAGAAATGAATTGTTGCAGCAAAGCAATGGTGTATATACAAAATAACCGGTTTGCATGGTCTTACTCATAAAAACCTAAAGAGAGGGGTAAAACACAAAGTGGGGAGTTAAGAAAATTTGGTATAAACCATAAAAATTGCCAGCATGTTTTTCAAATAAAGCCAGGCATGCACACAATTCACGCAATCCCCCTCGGAACAAATGTGTTAGCAGGAAACTTAGAAAGAAGCAAAATACAGGCGTGCAAACTCCACATATGAGCGAATGAAACATCAGCACATAACGGCTGCAAGCATAGAAATGAAATGTTCGTTATAAGCTGCACAATACAAACATGAGCACATAGCATCTTTGGACATAAAATTTGACACTTCTCTCACAAACTATTAATGATTGGCTATGTGACATCGAAAGGAGGTTGTGACACATAAATAGATAAGTTGATTTATTTATACCACATGATAAAGCATCAAGCATCTGTATACTGACCTACAAATCATAGGAGCAAAAAACTAACTAAATTCAAGTTAACTCAAGCCCAGATTAAGACCACTTCTGGTAAGAATAAATCTATTTTTTAACTTTCGATTGCATGGAGTTCTAATGAACTGTACACCCCACATCATTTTGGACCAGACTTAAATTTTATCATGAATGACAGAAGCTGCATTTCCATCATTTATGCAAATGAAATGAGACCCAAAATATCCAATGTAACAAAGGCTTTTTTATTACATGATACAATCTAAAATGCATAAAATAAATGGAATGTATGAGGCTATATAGCTGCCACATATTCATTTGACATAACTACACGTACCAAATATAAATGGGTAATTCTTCATAAGTTGTGGCAAATTAACTCGCACAGCAAGAAATTTACAATGATAATACATCTTTGTTGAAAATGCCCATATTATGAAGATTAGCGATCATTCTTGATTCCACACTGAAATATCAACTGTTATGGTCCCTCTTTTTCGGATACATTGAAATTCTGGACAATACTGAATAGTTTGGCATGCTACCCAAGATCGAACACTATATGTAAAAAGGCATAGAGAACAGACAGGATACACTGAATTTGTTATCACAGAGAAGACCGTAATGTGCACTTAAGGAATAACTGCAGTGCAGGATAAGTCGAGGGAGATGTCTAGCTTAATACACAATTACACTTGGTCAAATCTGCATCACTTGCCTGCTATGCATCCCAATTCACGCCCAATATACTCACATCCAGAGCGAAACAAACCTAACGCATCAGCACTCATCTAAAAAGCACCCCAAAATAAGAATTATCACCGGAAGCAACTAATTTTTAGAACTTCCAAAAGGGTCCAAAAGAATGAATTGTTTTCTCAAACTTATAGTGCTTCTAGCTGACACAAATGATGGTCAGGAAATACCTATGTAGCGAATCAGCGGGCAGGCAAATAACCTTGGTTCAATTTCATCATCCTTCACTACAGCAGCGGCGCTTTGCACTCTTCCTGTGATTAGATAAAGGTAAAATTATACATAATCAACATATACATATACCAACTATCTTAATGGAGAGCAATGGTAGGCCGTCATATAATTTCATTCCGATTAAAATGGAAGTTCAATGCAGGTCAATAGAATTGGTAGCCACTGCCTAAGTTAGTTAACAAAACTAACTCACTTTTAATTCTTCACATATGTTCAACATGAAGCAAACTATGAGAACAACCTGCTTGGATTTCTGTCGAACACCTTCTGGGCAGTACATAATAAGAATCTGCACAACAAAAAAGATTTGTGGGGATTAAATCAGGAGGGGGAGAGAGGAGCCAAATCATGAGGAAGCCAGAAGGAGAAGGAGACTAACGTTGTGTAGCAACCTGGATCCACCGACCTCTTCTCCTTATGTCCAAGGAAGTGATGGCGCGAGAGGACGTCCGGCTGCATCCTTGCTTCGAGTCCAGCAGCCATGCCGGCCGACCGGGTGAAGGAAGTGGCGGAGGAGGTCGTGCTCGAGCTCGTCGGAGGCAAACCAGTCACAGCGACGACACCCATGACGCAGAGACATCCCGCACGGACCAACATAAGAACACGTATTACACAAACAAATGAAAAAAGTGGAGGATCCAGGCACAACCTACCTCAACCAGCGTCGGATCCTGATCCCTACGACGCCATTGCTCCAGACCTAGACGAATCGACCGTATGCGTTGCAGCGGTCGACGGAGCTGGCGGCTACCGAATCAGGGGTCAATAGAGATTCTTTATGACCTCATAATGGCACCTAAAGTTGTTAGACGATGATAAAGGCAAGTTAACTACCGCAAACTATGAGCAGTACCCGAAGCAGCTTGACCTCATGGTGAACCTTACTACTTTGCAGTACGGTTTATGATAACGATCCTGAGAATTTCCCCAAGATAGTTGAACTCATGTGCAAGATCCGAGGATGTGGTCCACTTCCCAGTGAAGTCATTGATGATATATCTCCTGGTCTTGATCCGAGTACCATGGAGCAACTGTGTTTCCACATCATCACCAGCCCCTTCAATGAACGGGAGAAAACAGAAATTTGATTAGAAATCAAACAACCATAAGGAGGAGACAGGAGAAACGTACCCGATCCAGGAGGCCTCACCTAAAAATCAGGGAGCGGGGCTTTCTTTGCAACTGGGCGCAACGGCACTGTTTGGCACATTTGGACGCAATTGTTTTTTACAGCTTTGGGCACAAAGTTAAGAAGAAGACGAAATAGCAGGGGTTTTCTACAAACAAGAACTAGCTGGGCGGGGCTTTCTTTGCAAAAACGTGATTAATGACTTGTGGCTGATCTAAGTCGTACACTATGCATCCAATGGTCCCTGTTTGAGTTTCCAGGTTTCCATTGGATACTTTCTCGATGATAGCGTGGCGACGCGAGGTATGGGAGGAAGTGGTGGAGAACGTGGAGTCGTGGCCAGAATTATCTCGTCCACTCGTTCGAAATCCAAGGGCGATCGCGCGCCTGCCCGGATTGGCCAACCAGCAGCGCCCTAAATTTGGATTTCCCGAAAAAGAAAAGGAGAAAACAAACCAAACCGGACACGCCTCCCGCGCAAACCGGACCTACTTCGTTATGGTTTCGCGGGCTATTTGTATTAGTTAGCCTGCTGGTGGACCGTGGACGACGTAGAGGCCCCATCAAAAAGAAAAGACGCTTGAGTTGGTGACCGGTTCCAGATCCCCTTCTCCACTCCTCCTTCCTCCACCAGCCATCCCATCGCCGCATCGCTGTTAGCCGAACCTGAAGATCGCTGGTACGCCGTTTCAATCTTAATTTTCCCCAGCAAGATTGCTTTTTGCCGAGTGGCATGTCATCGTCGATGTACCGAAAGCGGCGTTCGGTCGTGGCTGCCTGCAGCAGCAAGCGCCCTTCGGCCCTGACTGCGTGCAGCAGCAAGCGCCCCCGATTCATAGCAATCTCGGACGAAGCATCTAGCTGGGCGTCTCTTCAGGCAGATTTAGTTGTCCTAATCGGGTCGAGGGTGCTAGCGAGCGACTTGCGGGACTACGTCCGCTTCCGGGCCGTCTGCCCCCACTGGCGGTCCAGCTCAGTCTGCCCACGCGGCCGCGGCGTTGTCGACCCACGCTTTCACCCGCGCCGGTGGATGATGCTGCCCGAGGGCGACGGCCTCCACCCTGGTCACGGCAAGCTACGTGGTTACATCCGCTTCTTCAACCTCTCCACTGGCGTCATCGTCCGCGCCTTGCTCCCGCTTTTTAGGGACCACTGCATCCTCGACTCAGTCGATGGTCTCCTCCTCCTGCAACGAGACCAAGACACTGTCATCCGCCTCCTCCACCCCTTCACCGGTGACATTGTAGACCTCCCGCCACTCGCCACCCTCATGCGTCTTCCTAAAGCCAACTTGGATGTGAGAAAGACTTGGTTCTATTTCAGAAACATCTGTGCTACCTCCTTCAGTGTTAGTGCAGATGGAGTCATCACTGTCATGATTGTATTTAAGAAGCTAGCGATGTTAGCCTTTGCTACCTCCAGGGACCATCAATGGAATGTTCCAACCTGGAGGCTCTCGCCATATTGGAGGCCGATATCATTCCGAGGCAAGATATATATGTTGGATAATCCCACAGTTAACACTGCCGATGGACCTGGTGACACTCGGATTTTCCAGATCGACCCGCCCCAGTATGATGAGGGGATGCCTTCAGGTTCCCCTACACAGAAGTTGGTTGCCACATGTCCGATCAGCAAAATGCGTGTCCCTCGCTACCTGGCAGAATGCAACTCAGAGATCCTGGTGATTGGGTTTCGTGACGGCTTTTACGATCACCCTCTAGTTTACAGACTATCTGACCTTATCCTAGACAGGGTTGTACCAGTAACTAGTATCGGAGACAATGTTCTGTTCATTGAGGAAAGGATACTCAGTGTCAGCCCTAGTGCGGTCAACATTGTGGCTGACTCGGTTGTAACTCTTCATCCCCGGGAAAAGTATTTGGGGCAATGCCAACTCGGTAGTTCCACATGGTCACAGGCAGCGGATGGACATATCGCAACCCGTGGTGCTATATCGAGGCCTTATAGCTTAATTTACCATATCTACACATGTTGCCATCGTTCCTCTTGGTGAGCTATCCTTTATTGTGTTGTTCCTTAATCAGAGCCTGCCTTTGGTGTTACTTAGTGAGCTAATTAGTTGTTTTACCACCTATACCTACATATACAGGAATAAAGGAGCAATTCGTCATCAACATCACAATGATCTCACGTGGAAGGTGAAGAGAAAATGGCGTGAGGGGGTAAGTTTGACCTGTGATACCTTGATTCTATTCTAGCGCATGCATTTTTGGCTCTTTCTACTTCTTCTGATGATCCACCGCCGGCCTTAATTCATATAGATATCTCCCTAACGAAATATTTTACTGCTATGAAAGTGAAACCAGCCACTACATGTATGCTGGCCTAGCTTGACCTTTCATTATCACCAGTTTTATATTTGCACATACTTTTCTAGACAAATCCTGAAAATATTACCTTTTGGTTATTAGGTACAACCATTATATTATGAACTGATGCTACGTGATCATCCTTTGTGCAACACTCATGCAATCAACTTTGATCAGCCAACTTCACACCCATTTTTTATAAAGAAACAATACAAGTTAATATTATTTATCACATCTTTTCTCATTTTGTTGTTTTCCACTATCCACATTTGAATTTGTGCTGACTTGATTCCACATGTTGTACCGAAATAGCTAGTATTTCCACCAAAGCAAATTAAATTCTTTGCTTCACATCCAAGCAAAAATGTTTCGGGGCAGATGAAGGAGCTCATCAGTTCTCTGTAGTTCTTTCTGCATGTTTTTTCTTCATTTTATTTGATAAGATTATTTTACCTTTGTATATGTTGTCCATTTGCTAGGCATAACTAATCTGGACCGTGGAGGTGATGGCTGGATTTACGGGAGGAGGCCCCTTGTAGTTTTTTTTCCTGCTGCACTGCACCTAATATTTCATTGTTTATGCTGCATGCTATCCTTCTGCAGAGATTGCAGGTAATGGGTTCCAAACATACCATACAATGTAATGCTGCAATAATGATTTCAGAAAGTCTCACTAGCCATCAAAATCAATAATTTATACACCATGCTTAAGACAATGACAACTACAATAGTTGTGCAGCTGTTTGAACATGCTAATATCGAGCTGACCAAATGTACAACAAAGTACATATTTGGCAGTACAGAAAAGGTAAAACAATGGGGTTTTATCATTCCTACCACTATGGACAACCCTAATCTCAGTTTTGCCATTTGACTGGTCAAAATCTCAACTTTGCCACTGCTCCCGTACAACACTCAGTTTTGCCATTGCGGCATCTCAGTTTTGCCATTTAATATGTCAAAGGTGTAGACAGTTCAATGTTTGGAATTACCAACAAAGAGCTGGACAAATGATCTTTCTACAGAGGCACACATTCAAAAATATTCATCACTTGGCTAAGAACTCTTGTTTTTATGCATGAACTGAGTCAGCCTGAATTTGATGAGTGGTAGTCACTATATAAGAATGCTAGCACAACAGTACTTGGAAGGGGAAATTTACTCCTATCAGTTGCAGCCAAAGCCAATATAGAGTACCCGCACGTGGACAAGATTCAAGACAGGGTCCCGGCACGAATTTGTCGAAGTGATGACTTGCAGGTCCAACCAAACAGTGAGATAAAAAATAAAGAGAAAGGGATGGAGCATGGCAAAACTGAGGACAGAACTAACGGTGGAGAGACGCATAGTGGCAATCCTAAGGAGATGACTAACAGAGCAGTGGCAAACTGAGATTTCGATCGGTCAAATGGCAAGACTGAGATTAGGATCGGTCATAGTGGCAGGAATGATAAAACCCATAAAAAAATATAGCAGAACACGAAATATCTCTATCACAAGAATGATAACACAATGATAAATAATTAAATATGTCCCCAAATAAGACTCCTTTCCTTTCGGTGGTAGTAAAGATGCAGAGTAAATCCGGAACGAGATACTCTGACGTTGGAGGAATTTACTGCAGAGGGATGTTGATGTGTTTGGTTCGTTGATTCCTCATCCGACGAAGCTTGTCTAAACCTGCCTCGTTCGCTTTGTTGGCCAAGTAAGGGTGTGTTTGCTTAGCCGTGAGGCTTTATTTCAAAATAAATCGTACACGAAATATATGCATTTCAATGAGTAGGTTTCATTCCCGTACTCGGTTTCAAGTTTGGTCAACTATAACTTGTCAATTTCGAACCGATGTTCGGAACGTTTTTAGACGAATTTTGTCAAATTCGTCGCACTTGGTTGACGGTTTGAGATATCCTTTGACGAGTAGGTTAATATGGATGTTTCACACAACTTTCATGTTATAAATTTTCCTTTTCAGTGGTTATATACAAGTAGAGTTGTAGCGAGTAATGTACGTATTTAGACTGCTCCTCGCCGCTATGAACTCCATCGTCGCTCCTACCGCCGGTGCCGGGTTCCCCGTCCAGGGCATGACGCGACCCAGTCGTGGATGCGGCGACTCCAACCCGCTCCCTGTTCGGCTCGACGCCCCGGTGCCATCAAGCCATTTGAGCCGCATACCAAGCCGCGTCTACGCCGCCGAATAGTCGAGGCCACTAAGCCAAGGCCGTCAAGTCTTCTCACACCGCTGGTGTTGCTTGCCTCGAAAATGCTTGCCTTGCCTTCTAAATACCTACGTGTTTCGGTACAACTATATGTGAATACTCGCATATGACCGTCGAAACAGAAAAATTATAACACAAAAGTTGTGTAAAACTGTAAGATTAACCTACTTGTCAAAGGATATTTCAGACCGTCCACCAAGTGCGACGAATCTGACAAAATTCGTCTAAAAATGTTTCGAACATTGGTCCGAAATTGACAAGTTATAGTTAACCAAATTTGAAACCGAATACGGGAATGAAACCTACTCGTCAACACGCATATATTTCGTGTATGAATTATTTTGAAATAAAACCTCACAGCTAAGCAAACACACCCTTATTTCATTTGCCAACAAAGCGAACGAGCCAGGCTAGTTTAGACGAGCCTCGTTGGATGAGGAATCAACGGACCAAACTCATCAACGTCCCTCTGCAGTAAATTCCTCCAACGTCAGAGGATCTCGTTCCCCCCCCTTCCCAGGCATGCCCTTGTTGCTCTCAGCACAAACTTTGAATCACTTCATGCCATCTGGCACCTCATCAAATCACCATCTCTACCTCACATTCTCCTGGCGCCTCACTAAATTACCATCTCTACCTCACATTCTCCTTTGTGGTTCTCCATGAGGCAGTGGTGTGGCTAGGGGTGTAAATAGATCGTATCGGATTCTGCCTTTACCATATCCTATAACATATATTTTCAACGGATTTCGAGCTGATCAGATAATGACCAGTTGTGGATTCAAATATGGATATACGAGAACACGGATTCGGAACGACAATGGAGCAGATTCGGGCCAGAAACAAAATTGATCGGATATATAGGTCGGCAGACCATACAATAAAAATAATTGATAAAAGGAATTTAACAAAACACACATGAAATAAATAATGTAATACGATATGATGAGTAAATATAGAGAGTTTTTAGGGTACCCTGGTACTCCCTCAGAGTTACATGGAGTATCAACTAAATCTGACCGCTGGTCTCATGGGGCATTATAGACTTTCTTACAATTTTAATGGGTGATTTTATAACCTAATGGTTGGAAAAATTAAGAAGCTGCGGCGCCGCCCCTAGCAAGGATTTGGCCGTAGTTCATATGTACGCTCGAAGCTGAGTAGCCCCCAAGCGCCAAGTTGTTAACTTGTGACGACTTGGAGCTCATGAGTTCTCTATTTGTCTTGTAAATCCTGACTTGTAAAATCTGACTTGTTGATTTTGACTTGTGAATCCTGACTTGTAATATCTGACTTGTCAATTCTGACTTGTGCCTGCAGAACCTTATTTCCAAGATGAAGAGGGATATGAAGGAGCTGGAGGACCAGGCAGCTGCTAGTGCCAGGTCTGCTATGGCTGAAAAGGAGCACTCCCTTCAATTGGAAAAAGATCTGAAGATTTTATCTGTTGAGCTGGAGCAGGTCAAAAAACAATCTGAAGCTGCCAAGAGAACTGCCCAAAAAGCACATAATGATCTGAAAGCAATCTTTGACACCTGCCGCAAAGGCATTGGAGCTATGTTCCAACATATATTTGGTAAGTTTGTGCCTTTGCTTACTTCTTCTTTGCACTTTTCTGAAGCACTCCTCAACTAGTATTCACTGATTTCTTTCTGCATGGTCTGACTCCCCAAAACTCAAGCTGCCCGTTAGCAAGCAACTTCATGAGATGCTAGACCATTGTCATGGGCTACAAGAGGGAGCCCGTGCTGTGGTGAAGTACTTGAACGCTAAGGGAAAGTGCCCCAAAAAGCCTGAACGTCTGGTGGATGAGTTGTCCAGGGCACCAGGGTACATGCGCCTTTGGAAGCAATCCTCCTTGAGGAGAGCCTCCATCAGGATCCTTGCCCTAGCCCACAGCTATTACCCTACTGTCTTAGAGCCAGCATTGCTTACTATGGGGAAACCAGAGCAGCATGAAGATGGTACTCAATTCACCTAGGATGACTTCAAGGCTAAGGAGAAGTTGGTGCGCCCCTATGCTTATGAGATTGCCAACAAGATGGACCCTGATGTATGGGTTCATCATTATAACTTGGAGAACAAAAGGGTGGCCCCAGAGACTCCTGCGATCGTAAACTTTGGCCGTCCCTCATAGGACTCAGCTGGTGCCCCTTCTTCTGCTGCGCCGAATTCTTCTACCCCGGCGGCTCCTGTTCCTGGCAACCCAGCTGGTGCCGAGCCTGTATTGAAGACTCCTGCTGCGCCTACTCCTTCAAGAGTTACCACTGGGGGTTCCCGAACTCAAGAATAAGAACTAGCTCAACATATGAGGAGCCCTCGAGGTACTGGTTTCCAAACGAAGAAAGTTGCCACTAAGCCTCCTGTGAAGCCGGCTCATGCATCTACTGTACAAGTAAAGGACAAGTCTCCTGCTAAGAAGGACTCCCCAATCCCAACCGATAAGTCGACTCCTCAGATTGATCATCCTCTTGATGACTATTGAACTTTTGTAATGCTGCACTGCTGGTGCAAACCTTTTAGGCCTTTTGAACTATTTGTTCTGAAATTGTGCCAATCGGCTAGTAATGACTTGCTTGTTAAACTGTGACACTGATATGTCTTATCTACGCAAGTCATTATTTGGTTCTTATAACCCGTCTAATTTTTCACTGATGAATAAGTAGGCCCTGCATGACTTCCCTTACAGTTTGTGCTGACAAGCTCTCAAGTTCTTATGTCCCTAGTATTCATAAGAGCCGGAGACGAGTCATGCCTGTAGATTAGCCATATTGTGCAGGATGCATCTGACTTACCAGCGAGAAAATTAGGAAAAGTTCGGCTACTGAGCCAGGTTCAAAGGTCTAAGCTTGACTTTTTTCCTGAAAAGCAAGCCCCCAAGAACCTTGATGATCAAATTTAAAGAACAAAGCGCACTCACTGGGTGACTCGACTAAAGAACTCATATTCATTGAAGCCGGCTTTATTTCCTTTGATCATAATAACTTGATTACATCTAGGCATGGCTCACTGGGCTCTTTGCCTTTCAACTTATGAAACTATTACAATTTAGGTATAGTAAGGACGTAACTGAGCTATGTTCCATGGCATCTTTGCCTCTGCATATGGGTCTAGCGTGTGAGCCGTGTCCGCTCCTTTGCTTGCACTTGCTGGCTCTCGTACATCCATTAGATAGTACGACCCATTGTGCAAGTTCTTGCTTACAACGAACGGTCCTTCCCATGGTGGAGATAACTTGTGCATCCCTTCCCTATTTTGGACTAGGCGAAGCACTAAGTCACCTTCCTGGAAAGTCCGAGTCCTGATTCTGTGTGCGTGATACCGCCGCAAGTCCTGCTGATAAACTGCTGACCTTTCAATGGCTAACTCTCTTGCTTCTTCGAGTGCATCCACCGAGTCCTGACGAGCGAGTTCATTCTCTGTCTCGACATAATTGGCGAATCGTGGCGAGTCATGCAGTAAGTCGCTAGGTAGGACAGCTTCTGCTCCATATACCATGAAGAATGGTGTGAAGCCAGTAGACCTGTTAGGAGTTGTCCTTATACTCCAAAGTACTGCTGGTAGCTCCTCAACCCAACTCCCGACGGCTCTTAACAAGGGGACTCGGAGTCGAGGCTTAATTCCCTTCAGCAACTCCTGATTTGCCCTCTCTGCCTGTCCATTGGACTGTGGATGTGCTACTGAAGCTAGGTCGAGTCTGATGTTATTCTCACCGCAAAACTTAGCCATCTCCCCAACTGATAAGTTGGTCCCATTATCTGTAATGATGCTGTGAGGATATCCAAAGCGTGTTGCTATCTTCTTGAAAAATCTCACTGCTGATGCTCCGTCGACTCTGCTGACGGGTTCGACTTCCACCCACTTGGTGAACTTGTCAACTACTACTAGCAGATGGGTCTTGTGGCAGGGCGACTTTGAGAAAGGACCCACCATGTCAAGCCCCCAAACTGCAAACGGCCAAGTGATAGGAATAGTTCTGAGTTCTTGGGCTGGCACATGGTCTTGCCTTGCATACCTTTGGCATCCATCACAAACTCGCACTATCTTTTCAACGTCCAGATGTGCTGTTAACCAAAAGAATCCGTGCTTGAAAGCTTTTGACACCAAGGATCTAGTGGATGCATGATGACCACAATCACCTGCATGAATCTCTTGCAGTATTTGCCTGCCTTCCTCCGGAGACACACATCTCTGGTAGACTCCGGTGACACTCCTTCTGTACAACTCGCCATCAATGACTGTGTAGGACTTGCATCGTCTGATGAGTTGTCTCTGTTTGACTTCATCCTCTGGGAGTTCACCCCGGAGGAGATATGCAAGGTAGGGCTCTGTCCATGCTGGTATTGCCCGTACTGCTGCCACAAGTGACGACTCTGGATCTGGGAAGGCTAACTCCTCCTCTGAAGGCAACTTGACTGATGGGTGGTGAAGTTCATCCACAAATACGTTTGGGGGTACTTTCTCTCGTCGAGAGCCGAGTCGTGATAACGCATCTGCGGCCTCATTCTTGCGTCTGTCAATATGCTCCACTTGATAACCAGAAAAGAACCCGGCTATCTGTTCGACTGATCTTCTGTAAGCCGCCATGTTTGCATCCTTCGAGTCCCAGGTTCCAGATACTTGCTGGGCTACAAGATCCGAGTCTCCAAAGCACCTGATACGCTTGATGTTCATCTCCTTGGCCAAACGCAGGCCGTGTAGCAAGGCTTCGTACTCTGCCATGTTGTTTGTACAATCAAAGTGCAACTGAAGGACATATTCCAACTTATCTCCTTTATGCGCAGTCAAAACCACGCCGGCTCCTGAGCCTTCTAACTGCCTAGATCCATCGAAGTGCATTATCCAATATTTAGTGCAGGGTGAGCTTGGTGAGGATGTGAAGTCTGTCCAGTCATTGACGAAGTCGACCAAAGCTTGAGACTTGATTGCTGTCCTAGGCTCATATGTGATATGGTAAGGACCCAACTCGATTGCCCACTTGGCAACTCGACCTGTTGCATCTCTGTTGCGTATAATGTCAGCTAGCGGTGCTGAACTCACCACTTTGATTGGATGCTCTTGAAAATAATGCTTAAGCTTCCTACTTGCAAGGAAAACTCCATAAACTAACTTCTGCCATTGAGGGTACCTTTGCTTTGAATCTGTGAGGACTTCACTGATGTAGTAAACAGGCCTCTGTACTGGGTACTCTTTACCTTCCTCTGCATGCTCCAAAACTACTACTGCGCTGACAACCCTTTCGTTGGCAGCCACATATAATAGCATGGGCTTCTTATCCGTAGGAGCTGCAAGTATTGGTGCTGATGATAGGACCCGCCTTCTCTCCAAGTCTTGAGATGAATCTGCTTAGGGCTGCTACACAACCAGTGAATTTCTGGACGTCCTTTAAACAAGTCGGCCTCTGCAGGTTGTGAATAGCCTTGATTTTCTCTGGGTTAGCTTCAATGCCTCTCTCTGAAACAATGAAGCCTAGGAATTTGCCCGCAGGGACTCCAAAACGCACTTGGTAGGGTTAAGTTTCATCTTGTACTTGCGCAAATTATCAAAGGTTTCTGTCAGGTCTGCTATCAAAGAGTCGGCTTTCTGAGACTTGATAACCACATCATCCACATAAGCGTGAACGTTCCTCCCAATCTGTTTCTTGAAACAGTTCTGGATGCATCTCTGGTATGTAGCTCCTGCATTCTTGAGCCCAAAAGGCATTGTCATATAACAAAACGCTCCAAAGGGTGTAATGAAAGATGTCTTCAGCTCATCCTCTTTCTTGAGTCTGATCTGATGGTACCCTGAATAAGCATCCAGGAAACAAAGTAACTCTGACCCCGCTGTGGAGTCAATGATCTGGTCAATACGAGGCAAAGCAAACGGGTCCTTAGGGCAATGCTTGTTAAGACCCGTGAAGTCGATGCACATCCGCAGCTCTCCTGTTTTCTTTGGCACTAGTACTGGATTGGCTACCCACTCTGGGTGAAAGACTTCCTTGATGAACTCAGCTGCAAGGAGCCGAGCCACCTCTTCTCCAATGGCTTTTCTCCTGTCATCGTGAAACTTGCGCAGACCTTGCTTAACTGGTCTTGCATTAGGGTTAACATGTAAGCAGTGCTCGGCGAGTTCTCTCGGGACTCCTGGCATGTCCGATGGCTTCCATGCGAAGACGTCCCGGTTCTCACGGATGAACTCGATGAGCGCGCTTTCCTATTTGTCAGATAGATGTGCCCCAATGACGAACTGCTTGGAGGAGTCGCCTGGGGTGAATTCCACTGACTTGGTATCCTGAGCTGACTTGAACTTCATCTTCTCCTCTGTGGCCAGCTTCTTGAGGACTGAGTTGTCCTTCGGGTCCACATTTGCTTTATAGAATTTGAGCTCTTCTTGGGCACAAGCTATCTCGGCCATAGCTGCATCTCCTAGTTCACACTCCAATGCCATTTGTCTGCTGGCATTAACTGTAATGACTCCTGCTGGACCTGGCGTCTTGAGCTTCAAGTAAACATAACATGGTCTGGCCATAAACTTAAAGTATGCTGGTCGACCAAAGAGAGCATGGTATGGACTTGAGATCTACTACCTCAAAAGGCATAATTAATGAACGAAAGTTCTTCACTGTGCCGAAAGCAACCTCAAGATAAATCTTGCCGATGGGCTTGACTGACTTCCCTGGTACGATTCCATGAAAAACTGTCTCCGTGGGTATTAACTGCCTATCTTGTAGCTGCATCCTCTTGAATGTGTCATAATATAAGATGTTGATACTGCTTCCACCATCCATGAGCACCTTGTTCAATCTGTAGCCCCCAACTTGAGGTGCTACCACCAAGGCTAGCTGCCCTGGGTCGTCGACTTTTGGTGGATGATCTGCCCGACTCCATGTGATGGTTGCTCTGACCACCTGAGCCACTGTGGGACTGCCGGCTCCACTGCATTAACAGCTCTAACTTTCAGTTTCTTGGCACGCTTGGACGTGCTTGTTGTAAAGACATGATAACTGCCACGATTCGTGTTCTGTGGCCGAGTTGTGACATAATATTGCCCATTGTCATCATGAAGCTGCTTCGGGTTCTGCTGGAACCCGCCCTGCTGGTTACCTCCTCCTTGAGGTAGGTTAGGATTATTGCCGGCACCTCCACCGTGGTTGCCGGGTCCTCCATCACCATTGTTTCCTCTATATCCATTGTTATTGCCCCTATTTCCTGGTCCTGGGAACCTGCCACACTGCAGATCCACACACTGTCCCAAGGTATGACCACACTTCCCGTTTCTGGCGTGTTTAGGGCATGGACTCGCCAAAACTTCCTCTGTGGTTGGCCTACGCCCTTCATATCCTTGAGAATTATTGTCCTTGCGTCTGACCCCAGTATTTGTGTTAGCTACCAGGTCAGAGTTATCTCCATATGGCCTTTTGTTACCTCCCTGGTTCTGACTATTGCCACCATGTCCTTTATTCCCCTCCTCCTGATCCTTTGTTTTGTCTGTGGCAGCGTGCTTATTAGCACCCGCCATGATTTCGCCAATCGTAAGGGGAATACCTTGATTCAGGCTCTCCTTCATACGACCCAGCTTCCAACTCAAAGGATTGTAGCTACAATTTCTCTCCATTGCCATTAGCACTGAAATTGGTGGGAGTCCTTGCGAGGAGTTGATGATCTCCGACACCCGTTTCATCCAATGCCTTGCGGACTCGCCCTTCTTCTGAACACACCGCTCCAAGTCCTCTATGGTACTGAGCTTTTTGCATGTTCCCTGGAAGTTCTGTATAAAAGCCGCCTTCAACTGCTCCCAAGAATTGATTGATCTAGGAGGCAAGTTACGCATCCAAACTTTGGCTGCTCCCTCCATCATAATGTACATGAATTTGGCGCACAGACTACCTGTGGCATTGCGGATACTCATCGCCATCTCATATGTGCCCAACCAAGAAGTCAGGTCCATGTTGGGCTCGTAATTGGGAACTTTGCGTGGCTCCTTGAAGTCGCTGGGGAAGGACTCGGACCTGATGGCATCTGACAGGCACTCTGGTCCTGTTAGTGAAGGAGAAACACTAGAAAAAGTCACCTCTGTGTGCACCCGGGTTGGCTGAGGCTGGTTAACTGCACCAGCTAGGACCCTGTCCCTCTCAGCCTCCCAAGCCCTGGCTGCCTCCCTCTCTCGTCGTTGTCTCACTTCATCAACCACCAGCTGAGCTCGTGAGGCAGTTGGTATGTTTGCCCTGTTCCTCTCTTGTTCACGGCGCCTTGCGCTTGTGGAGTTGGCCGGGTGAGACTCGTCGTGTCGACTCCTTGTGCCAGAGTTGAACGGTGTCGAGTGCAGCCTACTTGCATCTGGAAACGCTGGATAAAGAGCTTGCTGAGTCATTGCTGTCTTCAGCATCTCAATAGCACGGCGGGTCTCCTGTCCCACTGGCCTTTCTGGTATCTCGATGTTTTCTAGTCTCATAGTTGCCGCATGAACGTTGTCCATTGGATTAGAGTAATGTCCCTCTGGAGTACGAAACCTGCCAGGTGAAGGTCCCATACCACCCGTTGATCCTCCTCCGACTCCTCCCTCAGGTGGTGGTCCGTTGGTACCGTTGCCGCCGGGTCCTTCTGGAGGTGGTGGTGGTGGTGGTGGTGGTGGCAGTGTTGCTCCTCCTCCTGCGGCGCCTCCTGCAGCTGTTGAACTCCCTCGCCCAGCTCCTGCGCCTGGACCATTGGGTGTGCTGAACAAAGCGGTTGGATTTACAATGACTCCATCGCGCAGGCGACTCCTGGCTCTGCGATGCTGAATTGAGGTGAGTTCTTCTTGGCGACTTCGCACTACCTGGGCCTCAACTTGGACCCGGGCCCGCTCTTCTGCCAATCTGCGATTTGCCTCTGTGATTTCCGCTAGTTGCCTTTCTAATGCAGCACGAGCACTGGCTAACTCAGCCGTCCGTTCTGCTGCGTTACTTGCGTTGATTTCCTTTGTTAGCAAAGTTGGATCAAACTGATTTCCGCCATTTCCAGACATATAGACTCCAACGACGTGGGCACGTACTGGTGACTCCACATAATCTTCCTCCTCAATACCGTACCCAAGCCGATCTTCGAACAAGGGCAAGATAGATTCTGAATCGGCGTCGTAATCTGGCTCCATACATGGCTCCGCCAGCGACTCCTCCTCATTGTTGACGACAAGTTGTTCCTCTGGTTCGGCGATGATGCCGACTTCTGATGTGCCGACCGACTCCACGCTGTCAGACTCGACAACGACTGTAGGCTCTGATACTGATTCCGCCGAGTTAGCACGAAGTCCTGACGTGCAAACCATGCCGACGAACATGTTAATTCCTCCAAAGACAAGCTCATAACCCTCGTCGACTTCCTGCATCTCTGGAGTCTAACCGGAGTCATCAATCTCGGTTTCTCCGTGCTCATCCGTGTAGACTCGCCCGATGGCGAGTTTCTCCATGGCCCGGCGAGCTGCTCCCACGATCTCAACTCCTTTCATCATAGGCCCCACGGTGGGCGCCAACTGTCGTGGGGTTGTGACGGCAAGTTCTTCCTCAGGGAAGATGAGTTGCGGAGCCATTGATGATTGAAGTTCGTAGAAGTTGTTAATCTCGCAAAGGGACAAGGATTTACCCAGGTTCGGCCCCTTTTAATCGAGGTAAAGACCTACTTCCTGCTTCGGCTTTATTGCTTGGACTAGTTCTTGATTACAAGGTTCCGACCCCTATCTGGGGAGTCGGCGACTATGGATCTCTCCGGTGTTGCTGATTCTAGGTCCTCGATTCTGGGGTTTCTCTAAAACTTATCGATCTAAGGTCCAGGACCCCTCTTATATAGGTGGCCGGGTCCCTGGATTTACAACTTACACCGAGTCACACTTTGACACGGAGTCCTACTCTAGGTCTTGGCCTTCCAAGTTAGAACTCCGGGTTGTACTTGGACTCCTCCCTGTCGGGTCCCTTCTTCGTTATGGGCCTTGGTCGGCTTGTCTCCAGCCCAGCCCATGTGACTTGATGCGTGTCTCGGCTTTGGCCTTCTTGGACTTGGCAGGTCTACTTTCCGGGTCCATGGGCCTACCTATAAAGTATCCCCCCATCAAGCATCTTTTTCTCGTTGTCCAAAGACAATTCCTCCTCATCGTAGAAGGCCTCGTGGTTGATCATGGAGACGACGCGCTTATCCAAGCCTTGGCACTTCTTCATCAACGCCTCATGATTGCAATCACCAGGCACTCCGGCGATGCAGAGCTCAAGATCAAGGGTAGGCTCTCGGGCTAAGCACAAGGCAAGGGCAACTCTTGCAGCTCCGCGGGCAGATCAGTTTTGCTTGTCTAGGATAAAGTCCGGCACCTCACTCATATGCTCCACCAGCTTTGCTGCCTTGCACTTCTTGCTGCTCTTGACAGTCAGAAAACTGCAAGTCTTCCGGCATGCTCTTATCAGATCTTGTGCAGTCTTCCGGCCAGCTTGAAGATGTCCCCGCGGGTGTACTTCTCCACCTCCTCCAATGAATATCCAAGCGTAACTGATAAACAAGAAACAAAAGTCAGTAAAACCACATGAAGGAACTTAGAAAAGACTAGAAAGAAAAGGGAGCAGGGGGCTTACCAATAAGCTCTTTGTTCAGGGTGTCGAAATCGCTGGTGGCAGCCTCCAATTCAGCCTTGATTTTGGACACTTTGTCCTCAAGATTTTTAGGGGTCAATAGCTCCTGTGCGACGTCTTTCCTCGGAATGGCGGAAAATGCGACATCGTTCGAAGAAATAGCTACTGCGCGACGTTTCGGACGGCCAAAATAGCCAGCACACGAAATGGTTGATTAAACGGTCGTAACGTTGGATTGACTCGCGTGCTCACTTAGTTGTGCTCATAGATTTAGATTTACCAAGGGATATTCAGTTATTCCGATAGGTGGGTCCGAACTATTTTTTGCCGCCGACTGAATCTTGGAGCTGTCCGTGCCACCACCGTTCCCCACCATCCCCTTCTTCTCCGACGGCGGCGGCGTCAGCCAGTTTGTTCTTGGCGGCGGCGGCCGCCTGCTCGCTTCGATTGGGATCTGAGAAAAGTTGCCTCGGTCGATTCGTGACCCCGCCTCAGTCTCGCCCTAGTCAGTCTCAGTGACCTGCTCATTTTGATTGGGCGGTGTGCTGAACGAGGATGAACCCCGAGGAGATGGGAGAGAGTACTTCAAATAGGTAAATGAATCCCTTTTGTCTGGATTTGAATTCCATGCATCTTTTACCTAGATTCGTATGTGAATTGGGGGTTCCTATTCCGCTACCTCACACGTCCCGCCGCCATTCTAAACAGAGGATATGCTATGTGGAGGAACTTCGAATTTACTGTCGAATTCTTTGCATCTAAGGCGAACCTAGGTGATGGTAGCATGCGGGACATCGAGAGAGGTATAATAGTGAGATTAGAGGTCGAATTATCAGAGATTGATCCCCAAGAGCTAGAGATTTTGGAAGAGAAGGCCGTGAAGAATGTGGTGGAGAAACTTGGAGAGAGTGTTCTTTGGGTCCAGAGCAAGAAGTAGCATTGTTACGATTTGATAATTGGAAGGGAGAGTATGTGAGAATTGAGAATGGAGAAGATATGGTTGAAGAAATTGATCGGCAAGATGGCTGGACAAGCAAACAGGTTACTTTTCGAGCATAGCTCGTTGATCTGAAATCAGATTCAAAGGTTGGATATGTGCCGTCAAAGTTGGCTTCGCAGATGTTAGATGATGATTGGGATTCACGGAGAGAGGTAGTGCCCATACGTACCGACGTGACAGTTTTAGCTGAGGGGGCTAATGCTGATGTAGGTGTTGTTTGTGTTGACTGGAATTTTGTCGAACTAGCTGACACTACTGATTTGGTCATTGCACCAATGGAAGACACTGAGATGGCTGAATGTTTTGGAATTCCAGTAGATGATAGAGATAAGGAGAAAGAGAAGAAGAAGAGTGATGATAGAAGTGACACTGGTGAAGGTAACAAAAATTATTTTGAAGGTGTGGATAAAGAGTTGATGGAAGAAGCTGCAGCTGATGTAGATGATGAACATGATGATGAGTTGGTAACTGTGTATGATCAAGAAAACCCTCAAATTGATGTAGGAAAGTTGTTTCCAAGCATGGATGAGTTCAGAATGTGTTTCAAGACTTATGCAATCAAGAAGAATTTGACGCCAAAACCAAGTGGACTGATAGAAAGAAGTTTTATGCGAGGTGCAACGGTTTTGATGGGGGCGCCAGGCCTTGCAAATGGTACATTTCTGCTAGACGCCAACCTGATGGAGCTACTATCAGAGTTAATCAAATCCCACATGTACATACTTGCATTACTAGTTCACAGAATGTAACCTCAATGACATCACAGGCTTGGGTTGCAGAAAAGATCACTCCTATTTTAGCCAAGACACCAAACACTATAGCAAAGAAGCTTAAAATAGATTTGGAAAAGGACTACCCAATTGTGGTGAAATATACCACAGTGTGGAAGGCAAAACAAAAGGCAATGAAAGCATTATATGGAGATTGGGCAAATACATTTAGGATGCTTTACAACTTCCAAGAAGAGTTGAAACAAAGGTCACCTGACAGTGTTGTGGAGATTGATACTGAAGTAATAGAGGATGGCAAGGTCTACTTCTCTAAGTTTTTTATGGCATTAAAACCTTGCATAGATGGCTTCAAAGCAGGTTGTCATCCATATTTAAGCATAGACTCCTCTTTTTTAACTGGAAAGTGGAATGGTCAATTGGCAGCATGCAATGCTCTAGATGGACATAACTGGATGTTCCCTGTTGCTATAGGCATGTTTCAATCAGAGACCGAGGCTTCATGGACATGGTTTATGACTCATTTTAAAAGATGCTTAGGGCTCGTGTCACCTTTGGCAATCCACACAGATGCATGTAAAGGGCTAGAAAATGCAGTCAAGACTGTGTTTCCCCATGCTGAGCAGAGAGAGTGCTTCGGCCATATGTGGATGAATTTAATCAAAAAATTCAGAGGGGAAGAATTTGGCGCATGTGGCCGGCAGCTAGATCATACACTACCCTAACACATTCATATCATCTGGGTAAGATAATGGCAACATGTAGTGAGAATGATTTTGGTACATGGCTGCAAACCAACCATTCTCTATTATGGCACAGGTCAGGATTTAATACCGCAATCAAGTGTGATCATATCAACAATAACTTGGCTGAGAGTTTTAACAACAAGGTGAAGGGGTTAAAAGACTTGCCTGTGCATGACATGGTTGACCAAGTCAGGATCATGATCATGCACTTTTGGGAATTGAGGATAAGGATTGGTGATGTTCTGCAAGGGGCTAAGCTGCCGGTAGTGGTACAGCAGGTTGTCAATAGGAGCAGAAATCTTACACATTTGTCTGTTGAGAAATCTTCATTGTGGGGTGCTGAAGTTAGAGATAACAAAACTGGCAGGAGGCATGTTGTTGCACTTGTCTCGAGTGGCAACACACTAGGAAGCCATGTGAGCATGCCATACTTTTCTTGGCTTCCAAGCCGAAGTTAAATATGCACCCATATTTGCATGAATATTACTCAGTAGCAAAATTCAAGGCTGCATATGCAACACGAATTCCACCACTTATAGACTAGTCTCAGTGGCCTGAAGTGGAAATTAAATTTTCCTTGTGTGCTCCTCTAACAAGAAGAAATGCTGGCAGGCCAAAACAGAGTAGGTACAAGGCATGGTTTGAGAAAGCTGGGAGTAGTAAGAAGGCAAAAAAAGATGACTAGAAAAAAATGCCCCAAAAAGGTAACAAAAATAGATGCAAGCTTTGCGAGGAACTTGGGCACCGAGCTTGGATCTACCAAATGCCGTTACACTCCTGAAAGGCCAACATAAGTCGATGTTTGTGTTGTAATTGTTTTTGTTTTTTTTTATTTTCTAACCAAATGACGTGCTTTATTTTTTAGTAGAAAACGAAAAGCTTTCAGCCCCTTGTTGTTGAAGATTGCTGGCCAACGAAGAAGACAAGAGTTGGCGGGTGTAGAAAAAGAAGAAGTGTACATGAACCTTTTCTGCAACCTGAACCTGTTCTGGATGCTGAGGTGCAACCTGAACCTGTTCTGGATGCTGAGGTGCAACCTGATCCTGTTCTAGATGTTGAGGTGAAACCTGAACCTGTTCTGCATGCTGAGGTGCAACCTGAACCTGTTCTGGATGCTGAGGTGCAACCATCGGCGGCGCTGGGGGTATGCCCCTGTATGCCTGGGAATACCAATAGATTTCAGCAAAAAAAATTGGTATTAGTCATATGGCCCAAGCCCATACAACACAGGCCAAAGCCCATCACTCATCAGGCCAACACAACACACTCCATCGCTCATTCGGTCGTACTCGTCTCCGTATCGCTAGCTCGATGCTCCTGGAGCCTGGACAGAGCCACGCGACGCGACACGCGAACAGCGAACCCTAGGCCATCTCACCGGCGGCTGGGCAGGGCAGCGGCGAGCCGGCGACCGCCTCACCGGCGAGCGGCGAGGGGCAAGGCCGCAAGGGCGAACCCTAGGGCCTAGGCCATCTCACCGGTTGGGCAGGGCAGCGGCGACCGCCTCACCGGCTCACCGGCGAGCGGCGAGGGGCGAGGGGCAAGGCCGTAGCGGCGACCGCCTCACCGGCGAGCGGCGAGGGGCAAGGCCGCAAGGGCGACCGGCTCACCGGCGGCTAGAAGGACATCTCCAACTCGCACTCTCGCAGGTACGGATCCCCATTGCGATTTAGGATTTAGATGTTCATATCTCATATTTGTCTATTAAATTCGTAGTTACTAGCATCAAATTAGTATTTTAGGTATTAAGGAGAGCAGTAGATTACTAAACTAGCACTAAAAGTAGTAGATGGAAATCAGACTGGGAAAAAAATTGCCGTTTGCTTATGTTTTGCTATGCTTTGAGAAAAAAAATTTGCCGGTGGGAATACCCACCAGCCATTTCCTGGCGCCGCCGTTGGGTGCAACCTGAACCTGTTCTGGATGCTGAGGTGCAAACTGAACCTGTTCTGGATGCTGAGGTGCAACCTGAACCTGTTCTGGATGCTGAGGTGCAAACTGAACCTGTTCTGGATGCTGAGGTGCAACCTGAACCTGTTCTGGATGCTGAGGTGCAAACTGAACCAGCTGAGGTGCAACCTGAACCTGTTCTGGATGCTAAGGTGCAAACTGAACCTGTTCCCGAAGCTGAAGTGCAAACTGAACCTGTTCCCGAAGCTGAGGTCCAACCTAGAAGAAGAAGAAGTGTTGTGGGTATTCCTATTATGGAAGAAGCAAAGAGAATCAAGAGCATGAGTGAACTTCTCGGCATAGAATAAAAAATGCCGACAAAGAAGAAATCAAGAGGTAGGAAGAAGTGAAACATTTGAGGCACATTTGTGAAAACAGTTGTGGTGTAATAATGCTATTTGCACTTTGATTCGTTGAAACTTGAAAGATGTAATAATGCTATTTGAATTCAAATTTGAGGTAGAATTAGAATTAGAATTCAAATTTGAGGTAGAATTAGAATTTGAACCAACATTTAATGTTTGTACTCCGTGGTATGATGTTTCAACGTTTTCTAAACTATTATAAACCTTAGGTCATCAATCCGGCGTCTTTTAGACTTTTACGTAGTAAAACTCAAAGTCATGAGAAATGTGCTCCAAAAGAGCTCCAAAGGTAGGGTAAATGGCCTCATTTCTAAGCAAGGTTTTTTTCGACCTTCTCTAAATCAGCCAAATAACTTACCTACACATCTATTCCATATATATAGACTATGTGCGTTGGTTTTTCGTTTTTTTTTTAATTTTTTATGCCCATTTGAATGCGATGGAGTTTGAGATGCCAAGATGCATTAATTTTCACCTGATTATATGTACACCTTGTTTATCAACTTGAATCATTAGTATATAACATTAGAAGACTATGTGCGTTGGTTTTTCATTTTTTTGATTCTTTTGAATTTTTTATCCTCATTTGAATGCGATGGAGTTTGAGATTGGGCGGTATGAGCCAAGATCCATCAATTTTTGCTTGAATGTATGTAGACCTTGTTTTTCAACTTGACATTAGAAGACTATATGCGTTGGTTTTTCATTTTTTTTATTTTTTTGAATTTTTCATACTCATTTCAATTTTGGTCAAATCGAAGTTTGACCAACATTTAAACAAGTTTGAAACATAAAAATAAAAAACTAAGCCTGGATCGTTCTTAGTCACTCCAAAATGAAGCTTCGGTGAGGTTTTAGAAAATTTCATGTTCCAAATCGAAAACCACATCTCCTCACTTTGAGTTGAACTCTCTGCAAACATCGATCGTGGTAAGTCATTTGTGTGAAGGTTTTCTCATTAAAATACACATAGACCAAGTTTATTATTTTATATCGTAACTATGTCACATAATACGACAATGTGCGCTGGTTTTACATTTTTTGGAATGTTTTGATTTTTTTGTGCTCATTTGAATGTTTGGTCAAACCCACTTTGACCGTCTCCAAAACAAGTTTACAACAACAACAACAACAAAGCCTTTCAGTCCCAAAAAAGTTGGGGTAGGCTAGAGTTGAAACCCATAAGATCTCGAAACCAAGTCATGGTTCTGGCACGTGGATAGCTAACTTCCACGCACCCCTGTCCATGGCTAGTTCTTTAGTGATGTTCCAATCCTTCATGTCTCTCTTAACGGACTCATCCGATGTCAAGTTTGGTCTACCATGACCCCTCTTGACATTCTCAGCCCGCTTTATCCTTTCAATATGCACCGCCGCTTCTGGAGGCCTACGTTGAATATGTCCAAACCATCTTAGACGGTGTTGGACAAGCTTCTCTTCAATTGGTGACACGCCAACTCTTTCACGTATATCATCATTCCGGACCCGGTCCTTTCTTGTGTGGCCACATATCCATCTCAACATGCGCATCTCTGCTACACCTAGTTTTTGGATATGTCGCCTCTTGGTTGGCCAACATTCTGCGCCATACAACATCGCAGGACGGATCGCCGTCCTATAGAACCTGCCTTTTAGCTTTTGTGGCACTCTCCTGTCACAGAGGACGCCAGAAGCTTGGCGCCACTTCATCCAACCCGCCTTGATCCGATGGCTCACATCTTCATCGATATCACCATCCTTCTGCAACATAGACCCCAAATATCGAAAGGTGTCTTTCTCAGGTACCACCTGCCCATCAAGACTAACCTCTTCTTCCTCCTCCTCCTGCCTAATAGTACTAAAACTGCACCTCATGTACTCAGTTTTAGTTCTACTAAGCCTAAAGCCTTTCGATTCCAGAGTCCGCCTCCACAACTCTAACTTCCTATTAACCCCCCGCCCGACTATCATCAACTAGCACCACATCATCCGCAAAGAGCATACACCATGGGATATCTCCTTGTATATCCCCTGTGACCTCATCCATCACCAAAGTAAAAAGATAAGGGCTCAAAGCTGAACCTTGGTGCAGTCCTATTTTAATTGGAAAGTCATCGGTGTCGTCATCACTTGTTCGAACACTTGACACAACATTATCGTACATATCCTTGATGAGGGTGATGTACTTTGTTGGGACTTTGTGTTTCTCCAAGGCCCACCACATGACATTTCGTGGTATCCTATCATAGGCCTTCTCCAAGTCAATGAACACCATATGGAGGTCCTTCTTTTGCTCCCTGTATCTCTCCATAAGTTGTCGTACCAAGAAGATGGCTTCCATGGTAGACCTTCCAGGCATGAAACCAAATTGATTTTTAGTCACGCTTGTCAAACTTCTTAAGCGATGCTCAATGACTCTCTCCCATAGCTTCATTGTATGGCTCATCAGCTTAATTCCACGGTAACTTGTCTCCAAAACAAGTTTAAAGTGTGAAAATGGAAAACTAAGTGCAGATCCTTCTTAGTCACTCTAAAATGAAGCTTTAGCGATTTTATTGATTTTTTTGAGTTTTTCATAACTCTAAACCCTCTCACTTGAGTTGAACTCTCTACAACATCGATTGTGCTAAGTCATTTGTGTGAAGGTTTTCTCATGAAAATACACATAGACCAAGTTTATTATTTTATATCGTAACTATGTTACATAATACGACAATGTGTGAAAGTTTTATATATTTTGGATTTTTAATTAGTTATGCTCAACCCTATCTCAGTGAAACCCTAGCCCTAACCCTAAACCCCGAAAACCCCAAAAACCTCGAAAACCCTAACCCTAAACCCGATCCGCGTGTGAGCAGGTGACGCGCCGATCCGCGTGTGCGCTCGTTCTGTAATTTGATTGGCTCGTGGGCATGTGATGCGCTGATTGGCTGGATAGATGGGGTTTGGATCGGCCCGCTGGTTCGATCTAAGCGGTTCAATAAGATCCAGCGACCTAAAATGACGCGGTGCATGGAACAAGCGTACGCGCGTTTGACTTCGTGTCCTTCGTGTGTGCTCGCCTCCACGCGGGCCCCCTCCACGCAGCCGCCCGTTGCATGCATGACCAGTCGCAGCTCTGCTCGCGCCGCCGCCTACGTCGCATCAAAGCAATTTACAGCGTGTTTAGTCCCACCTCGCTAGTTCATAGCGTGTACGACCAGTTTATAAGCCCCGAATGTGGCACCCCTACCAGAGGATCAGCTAATATTGGTGTCCTATATCCTAAATAGGACACTAATATCTGGTTAATCCTCTTTTTCAACTTATAAAAGAGTTGAAAATCATTTCATTTCTTAAACCTTGATATCTCACGACCTTCTTTTTCGAGCTCTGATAATCCTCTTTTTCAACTTATAAAAAATATAAAATCATGTCATTTTTTCAACCTTGATATCTCACGGCCTTCTTTTTCGAGCTCTGATTAATCCTCTTTTTCAACTTATAAAAAATAGAAAATCATGTCCTTATGGTGTGCTCGCGTACGTAGCATCAAAGCAATTTTTCACGCATGCCAAGTCACAGCTCTGCTCGCGCCGCCTCGCCTACGTCGCATCAAAGCTATTTTTCAGAAGCGAGCACAAACGGCCGGCATCCATCTAGTTATGCACGTAACCTATCACGTCAGTTCTTCTAAAACATGTTTGTGACACGTCCAGATATATCAGATCGTCTCCAAAGGCAGTTAATTTTTTTTTGAAAAAACCGTGAGCTTTATTAATTATCAAACATAAGGTTACAATCAGCTTCTAAGCTGCGCACAAGAAAATCCGGAGGCTCGGAAAGGCAGTTAATTTGACCAATGCATCTATGCATGTATACTGATCGACACTTGTATAACACGCGTCGCAAGCATCTTGACGCGTCGTGTCATATGTGCAGAGCTTGTACTCACATTATGTGATCATTACGAATAGTAGCAGCCACGTCCTGTCATGTCAAATCCAGATTTTGGCAAAATACGAAGCGATTCTCCCGTCGGTTCGCCTCCGCAGGCAGTTAATGTCCTTGAGAAACTCGCCGATACAAGGATAAAACCGGTAGTCCCTTTGCGGTTCGCACTTGCCAATCTTCCTTCTCTCCACACCCCCGAGAAAACCCTCTCCCCTCTCCAAGATCAATGGCGGACGACCACTGGTGGCAAGAACTGCCTAGCGACGACGCTAGCGCCGAAGACCAGGAGGACTACGTCCCCCCGTGGGAAGTAGGGGTGGCGGAGGACTCCGACACCGAGGAGGAGGAGGAGGAGCAGGAGGACGAGGAGGGGACGGCTCCTCCTCCTCCTCCTCCGACAACGACGACAAGGAGGAGGAGGAGCCGGAGGAGCCGGAGACGCCGCCGGAGGACTACTACACCTCTGACGACGACGACGGGTACGACGATGACGATGATGATGATGACGATGACGACGCACCGGCGGCGAAGAGGCGCCGGTTTGATTAGGCGCCGGCGAAGGCGCGCCAGCCCCCAGTAGTAGGGGGGGCCAGTAGTAGTAGTACTGCCCATAGTAGTACTTGCCAATCTTCCTTCTCTCCACACCCCCGAGAAAACCCTCTCCCCTCTCCAAGATCAATGGCGGACGACCACTGGTGGCAAGAACTGCCTAGCGACGACGCTAGCGCCGAAGACCAGGAGGACTATGTCCCCCCGTGGGAAGTAGGGGTGGCGGAGGAGGAGCAGGAGGACGAGGAGGGGGACGGCTCCTCCTCCTCCTCCTCCGACAACGACGACAAGGAGGAGGAGCCGGAGGAGCCGGAGACGCCGCCGGAGGACTACTACACCTCTGACGACGACGACGGGTACGACGATGACGATGATGATGATGACGATGACGACGCACCGGCGGCGAAGAGGCGCCGGTTTGATTATGCGCCGGCAAAGGCGCGCCAGCCCCCAGTAGTAGGGGGGGGGCAGTAGTAGTAGTACTGCCCATAGTAGTAGTAGTAGTAGTAGTAGTAGTAGTAGTAGTAGTAGTAGTAGTGTTAGGCAGTATGAATATATCTTTTGTACTATGTCCTTTGTAATCATTTGTAATGTCTTTTGAAGTATGAATATATCTACTAATTTCACTTTGCAAATCTAGTGATTTCGTCCGATTTCGTTATTGCAGTATATATATAATACATATGTTGTTATTTTTGTGGGCCTTATCTAACTTTCATCCTAATGCCACGGCCCAAGCCAACGACACATTTTTTTTAATGCACCGTCGCACCAGCGGCTTCCCTTCTTATCCACGGAAAGATGTCGCTCTGTGGCTAGATCTGACCGAAAACGCCGCCCACGCTCCCACACTCGCCGCCGGCGACCAAAACCACCCGCTCCGCCTAAAGATCTAAGATGCCGCGGCGTGGGGGTTCAATTGGACGCGGGAGAGGCGAGGCTGGCCAATCGCGCGGTCGTGGAAACGCGCCGCCCGGTGGAAACCGCTCCGACGCGGAGCGGCAGCGGCTGGTGCTCTCCGACGGCGGTCGGAAGCGCGGTGCACGCAAGTGGACCAACCTCGGCCGCACGCCGCCGGCCAAGTTCTTCCGACGTGATGTCGAAGAGTACGACCGGCGCTTCGAGACGGGAAGCTCCTCCGGCGCGGGGAGCTCCTCCATCGCACGGACCGCACCGCTGCCACCACCAAAGAGGGAGGAGGAGCAGGACCACCCACCGGGCACCGGCCTCCTGCCCGGGGACTTCGCTGATGAAGAATCCCTTCCCTGGATCACTGCGGAGGTGATGAAGCGCAGCAAGCTCGAGGAGGAGGACCGCGCCGCGCGGCGACGCCTGGAAGAGGAGCTCGAGAACCTCCGCTACGAGCAGGGTCTCGCCGCATCACGCCAAGAGGAGGAGAAGCGGAAGAAGTGGAGGAGAAGAAGAAGAAGTGGGAAGAGGAGATGCAGGATCAGAGCTCCGAGTACGACTTCAGCTCCGACTTGGAGTGAGCGCCGCCGCCGCCTCGTCGCCGCCGCACCCCGGGGGCTCCGGTGAGCCCAATTTTGGGTGTTAGTTTAGGGGTAGAGCGGCGACGGCAAGCCTGATTACGCTATGTATGATTCGTTTTGCTTTAAGACTATGTAATCTGTTAACTGAAGAACTATGTACTCTGTTAACTGAAGAACTAAGCTATGTATCAATGTATGGTTCGTTTCACTGAAGAACTAAAAAGTTCTGCACACTCTGTTAACTGAAGAACTGAAAAGTGTATGCGACAGAGAAATATTTGGAAAATTACTGATTTTATTCAGTTAACACAAACGGGAACAACTGCTAATGAAGGATGGACAACAAGTAAAACAAACAGATACAAATGATGCAACTATAAAACCCTCCAGCCATCATGTTTGCTTGCTTCTTCAAATCGATCATCTGCCTTAGATGTTTGTTTATCTTCTTCAATTACACCTTCAGTTCGGCTGGCAGTTCAGCATTGGGCGCACTCCCCGTCGTCGGCACGGCTCTGTCCGAGCCCAAATTCTCCATAGGAAGCGGCAAATTGGGCTCCTGGGTTTTGCCTCCGCTCAAATCAATGGAACCCTCGAATTCAAGCCTCGCAATATATTCATCCATCCACTCGAAATGCCCGCATTTTGACAGCATCTGAAAACGGCAACATGAACCCTAAATCTCAAATTCGACGGAAATGGGAGAAATTAGAGCAAAATTCTGCAAAAGAACTCAGATCTAACCTTGCCCCCTTCTCCAGCATGTGGCTTGCTCAAGCATTTCACAAATTCGCGTCCGAGATTGCCATGCTGATCAGTCTTACTAACCCACCGCTTCAGAGGCTCCGGGCGTGCACAGTCAGGGCATGTTGTCATCGGCATTGCACCATACCGCGGCCATGTTGGGTGCGAGGCGGAAGCGGAGCTAGACATCTCTCGACGGCCGGCGGTGCCGCACTCCGTCGCCGGAGAAGAGCAAGATTGGGGAAAGCAGGGTGAAAGGGGAAGCAATGGCAATGGCACGGACGCAGCGCTGAATCAGTATCCTGTCTTGTAAATTGATGACGCTGACGTGGATACAGTTGTGGGTCCCACGCTGAGTTGGATAAGTGGTGGGTCCCGCGCTGAGTTGGATAAGTGGTGGGTCCCGCGCTGAGGTGGATAAGTGGTGGGTCCAACGCTAGCCCGGCTAACATGATCCTAACCTCTAATGATTCTATCAGTTGCGTTTAAGAGCGAAAGAGGGCCAGGTCGGGCCTTGGCTATTTGGGCCGTCTGAAACGTCGTGAGGGAGCTATTCTTGCCAACGATGTCGCTTTCCTTCCAATACCGATGAAAGACGTCGCACATGAGCTATTGACCCCCGAATCGGTGGGGAAGTGGCGGAGACGGCAGTGAGAGGCAAATTGAAGAGGCTATGCCAGGCGGAAGAAGCGGAGGCAGAGGTGCTGAGCGCGCACGATGTGGACGTCCGTGGCGGCTAGGGTTTCCTGCGGGGGTTTCCAAGCGACGGCGCAGCGGCCGGTGCTCCTCCTTGCATCTTGCTCGGTGCGGCTACGGACTGAGCACCGCGGAGGAAGGCGATGACCATCAGCGTGGTCTGCTGCGCGGGGGAGGACGAGGGTGGCTCAGCGAGGCGGCGACCGGCGGCGCAGAGGAGGAGGTGGAGGGGCAGGACCGCGAGGGCGCGAAAGGGAGGGTCGCGGGGAGGAAACGCGCTGCTGTGGCTAGGGTTTCTACCGTAGTTTTATACCACACGCGGTAACAAATCAACGCTTGAGATCCGTGAGGCAGCTCGATCGGACGGCCGAAAATCCAATAGGCCTGAGAAGAGCCCCAACACGGGCAAGGATGTTATCTTTAGGTGGGTGACTGCTTTATTAGGAGATACTAGATCATGTAGGCGCGCATTGCCGCGCCCGTCCATTAGGACTGTAAAATATCAGGAATTGTGAAAATATATTTGAAATATATCTTCAATAAATTTAATTACTGTATTGAAGTATCTTTACTTTTTACTCTTATTACATGTAAGTGAAAATTGAAGGGTTGTGATGGCATGTATTGCCGTGCCCGTCTATTTGAACTTTAGAATTAAAGTAATTTACATAAATATGCCGATACACGAAACATGGAAGTCGATTTTTCAAACCTAACTACATGACAAATAAATTCTTTTGTTATACAACACGGTCTTACGGCAAAACTACAAATAAATATGTTCATATTTTACAACTGTACATGAATGATTTGCACACACTTTAGCAGAGAAACAATAAATCAAATAACAAATGTGGCAATGTGTACATAAACCATGAATAACATAAGTTGGATGGTTCTTTTCTTAACTGAGCTGTGATAACAAACAATTACAATAAGTTGATGAAAAGTGAAACTCCATCTTCAAAGATCATGAAGAGGTAAATCTGAGATTTCAAGGGTTTCGCAAAAGCAAAGTAGTGCTTGGGAAGTGTTTCTTTGTGTTTTGTATAGACCTCGCAATGTTTTGTGTGAGTGCTTCATCAGGTTCGTCAACCATGATGTATACCAGATGAGAGGCACTGACCACAAAATAAAGTATTAGATTTAACAACTTCGATTTTCACCTCAAAATATATCACAAGTATAAGACAAAAGGTGTGCAAAATTCTGGAAATACAAGATGAATTATAATTCTTAGTTGTACCTTAAGTGGTTTAGACTTGACATAACGTTCTCCCTGGATTTACTGCTGCTAATACTGAAGATCGTGCATTCAAAGTTACATGTATTCCAGCTTTTGTGTTGCTGATGGTTTGCTGCTCTACAAATAAAATTGGCACTCCTGTTTTCACATCACACTGAGAAAAGAGGTCTGGGCAACAATAGGTAAAATTCAATAGGACTACCTGATCCTTAATATCCATTTTATCAAATACATCGATGCAACAGATACCGTCATCAGCAAGCATGATTGCACCTGCCTGCAAGAAACGGATTGCTGGCAGCGACCAGGGAAAGACATCAGCAAGATTGACACCTCACCAGTAGATTTCCCTCCTTAAATTTCTCTTCCTCACAAAAACAATGACTCAAATAAAAAATTACCGTCTTGTAAGTGTACTTGCTGCTCCACGTTTTTGCACACAGATCTTTAGTTCAGTATTCACGGTAGAAAATCCAACAGCCCTGTTTATCAATATGATGAGGAGAGCAACATTAGCTATTTCGTGTGATGCAGGCTCATCAATGCAAAATAAACATACGTGTGGTAAATAGAAAGCAAAAGGAAGGCAATTGCGTCGGACTAGACTTGTATTGGTTAATTCCGTCTGCAGCATAGAAACTAAACAGGAATTGCAATTTAGTGCAGTATCTTTGTTATTTGCAGGGACAAACATAGGATAGGGGAGCTCATCTTAGTTAGTGTATAATGTTCAGTAGGAACTGAGGCCCAAGGCCATCAGTAACTAACAATATCAACAAAGTTGTGTTACACAACCAATCAAATACTATGACATGGCAATGGCTATCTTTAAAAGTAATTGGTTGACTTTTTTAGATGATAGTTACCACATAGTGAAAATTACATGAAACCTCCATGAGAGCAGGTGAATTATCCAGACTCAGAAACCAGTTCCTAGAAAATTCTTACATCAGATTTTAGCCAGCTCCTAGTTTATTCACTCAAGTTGTCTGCCACTGGAGGATCTGCATAGTAATCAAACAAAATCTGTTAGGTCATTTTTTTTGGGTCCTATTAAGAATTTCAGAACTTCTAGACAATAACAAGTATTGTTAGCTAATACAAAGAGTTACCGTTTGCAACTTTCAAGTCATATTTGAGCCAAACCATAATATAGTGGATTCAAAATAATGCGTAATGTATATAGAAAAAATTGAGTTCTTTGATCAATCATTTGCACCATAACCACTACAAAGAATGTTTTTAATGGATAGAAAAGAAATAATTCTACGAATCAATCTGTAGCTTTCTTGTACTTCTACCTCTCTCATAGTCTCATCAGATAGAAGTGGGCCTCTCCTTTTTCCTCCCCTTTATCTTTTTTGTAGCGTATGTCCAATACTTCATCTCACATAGCTAGAACCATCCGTTACCCAGTTACTGAAAATTACATCAGAGCACATCAGGCAGAGAATGACAACTTTACAACGAAGAGAAAAAGGAAAGGTATGGTAGGAATGGCGTCGTCTTGTAGCCATCAGACAAGAAGCAGCAATGGGTCGCACAACCATGCATGTAGGTGTGACCAGCAGATGGAATCCAAGACCTCATCAAATTTCCTTTTTGGGGGGAAGAAGTATCCACGGAAGCAAGAAGAATAGCACCTAAAATCTGATTAAAATTACTGTCAAGCGTTTTTGGAGGGAAGTGAATAGAAGCAAAACGGGTCTTTCATACTTACTGTCTAACGTTTTTGCCCATCGTGATTTTGAACTGCGCATGCGACAACACAAGAAAAATTCCAGCTATTGTCAGGGGCGACCTCAACCTGAGCCCATGGATTGCCAGTCATTTCTATGCGTGCTGTCGTGTGCTTTCGAGCACATATCAGGCTATTTCAAGAGAAATTGAGAGATTAGGTGGACAGGAGGGAAGAAGAGGGTGGATGCTTACAGCGGCCAGCGGCCAGCGGGAGCTTGACCTCCTAGGTGGCAGTCACGGCATCCCGACTCAAGGTACCTCGATCGCCCACGCTCGCGCCCTGTCGCCAGCCAAGTGCTCCGCCGCCACTCAACCTGAGAAATCCAAATTGTAGGACAAGGGAAGGGGGGATTGCTCAGATACCCACCACCGGATGAGGACAAGAATGTCAGGTCCCGGATGAGATCGACATGATTCACACGGAGAAGCCCAGGCCGCCGCTGCCAATACGGACGCTACCTCTCAGGGAACCTCCTCCGGCAGTGTTGGTGCCGATATCGTCTTGGTTAGGGTTCCCGGGCGTCGACTCGAGCGAGCGGAGGTGTTTCTTCTGCCCTACTCCCCTACACCTTCCGTCGTCTGGCTTCTCCTCTTCTCGCTTCGGTCGCTAGTCACGGACCAGGTCGCTGGGCCTTTGCGCATAGTTAGGCCCAGTGAACCACGGAACGCCAAATTGATGCCTAGAGAAGCATCCCTCAGGGATGAAGATCTAACGGTCGAAAACGTATAAAAGGGAGATCAGACGGTCAAAATCATCCAGATTGTGAGAGTAGCGTGGGAGGCCTCCTCTTTGGCTCAGTTTTAATATCCCTAATATATTTGCCCCCACAAAACTTTATTATTATTTAAACACGACCCTTCGCTCTCTTATAAAGGATGCACTCCACTCTCTTTGTAGTCCTCTAGCTTAGACCTCACACTTATCCTTGGTTTCTACGCTCCTTAAGATGAGAAAGGTCAGAACTGAGAAAGAAAAAATGAATACTATGAGATGAGTAGTTGTATGTGTGCCACATGTTGCGAATGGAAGGCATCAAGGAACACATTTCCACATGATGTGCAGTTGAGAGTTCCAACTGAAGCAGTGCTGCTGGTGTACTGCCTGACATGAAGTTTCCTAGCGGTGAAGGCCGAGAGAGTGACGGATAAGAGGCTGCCAAGCTCCCCGCAAAGCAAGAACATCATTCCAATCGAGGGATATCGTGGACAAAAAGTTAGTGGTCCGGCACATGATGGCAGGTTAGATTGACATGTCTTCGATCCCCATGATTAGAGAATATAGCAGTTTTACTTTCACGCATATTAGATAGAAATTCTAATGTAAATTTTTACACTATAAACAATCCACGTCTCTACAGATACCTCAAATTTGTAAGTCATTCTCATAGGTATACCAGCGAGAATAGAGAATATGCATGTACTACGGCAACTGTGCCCCTGCACGTACAGTTGCACAGCCGGTCACTATGACGACCGACACGGTGGCGAGCACTTCAGTACTAGAGCTGGTGGAGTAATCTGACTGACTATCGACGGAGGAGACGGGGCGGAGGTGAGCAAAGTGAGATGGGGCCGAGCGGGCCGCACAACGACCCAGCGCGAGGAAAAAACAGATCCCGCCGCCGCCGGAGCCGCCTCAGGGAGACGATTCACGTCCAACAAAAGTAAAAGACCAAGTTCAGTGGTCTGCTTGTCTACACGACGTTCCCCTCGTGTAAATATGACTACATCGGTGATTTCCATGTTCTTTCCCGAAATAGGTTTGCGTCCAGCTTTATAGATAAAACAACGACCAACAGACGTCCAACGATATAAACGCAACACCACACACCACTGCTGGGGTTAAAACAACACAACCAAGCCCAAAAGAAGAGCAAAGAGAAGAGAAAAGAAAGACAATGCCAACATCGGCGGATCGACAAAAACTAAAATGACTCGCAACCGCTGCGTCCTCCGAGAATTCCCACCACGAACCTACTTTCCGAATAACCGCGTACCAAGCAACACCTCGAGAAGGAAAGCGACGACAACGCCGCTGCTGCCCGGACAGGTCCTGGGGTTCCCCCGGTATGCTATAGGGGGTGGGGAAGGGGTACACCCTACGCCCTTCAAGAAGGAACGGCGACACTCACAAGCGTCGCCGCGTCGGAGCCAACATGACAAGGATTTCTCCCGACCCCAAAAAAACAACATCTTCGGGCAATCCGTAGCGCTCCACCAATCTTGCCGCCCACCAACATACGCCACCTCGGTCTTGAAGTCACCATTGCCGTCTCACCATGGCAAACACTGCGAGGCCGGACTGAAAAGAGACAGCCGTAGACAGCGGCGGGGAGACCACAACCACGTGGGAGGGGACAACCTCCACCGTCAAAGATGGTAGCCGACCAGACACATCGACAATAGCACACCAGACCATTGGAGCCGGAGGGCGGCAGCAGCACGGCCACCTGGAGGACATCCTCCACCGCTACCTGCGAGTGCCGACCGGACGCGGTAGCAAGGACACACCAGGCCGGACAGGCCCGGCCGGGCCCTGGGGGGCTGTAAAGTCCCTGCCGCCACGCTGCTGCACGTAGGCCACGCCACCGCTACCCTCATATTCGACACCATAGGTCCGGCCGGACCCAAACGGGTCCGCGAAGCTCCCACCATCGTGCTGCAGCAGGGGCGGTGCTGTCGCCACCACCCATGTCACAAGCTGCTCCAAGTCAGACTGGAGACACCCAGGTCGCGCCCGCCCAGCCCTGACCCAGATCGGGCCCGAAGGGCTCGGATCTGGGCCTGCAGGGCTCCGGCCGAGCGCTCCCGGTCACCAACGCCACCAACGGCGGCGCCACCGCTGCGTGCACCACCCGCGCGGCCGCAGGCCACCCCGCCGCCGCGTCGCTGGACCTCCGTCGCCTAGGAGCACCGCCCGGTGCCGCCACCCCGTGCGAGGACGCCACCAAGAGGGAGAAGCAGGGGGCCGCCGCCGCCAGCGCCGCCCGGAGCAAGCCCCGCGACGAATGCCGGCAACGGCAGAGGGAGAGGGGAAGAGGGAGGGGCTGGGGAGGAGAGGCCGGCGGCGCGGCCCAGTCGCCCGCGCGGGGGGCGACCAGGTCGCGAGAGCTTTTTTTCCCTGGGGTCGCGCCTATTATTGTAAATTCAGTCAGACCGTGAAATTGCCATGATTCAGCTTGCTTATAATCCCCTATCAAGCTCTTCCAATATTTGATTAGACAATTTTGGATGATGCATCGGTGGGTGTATGTGCATGCTTGCTGTTCTCGTTCTTATGGACTCTTTCCTGGCTACAGGTGAATTCTTTATTAGTGACATATACTTGCTCCCACCAACCATTATTCTTCTTTAAACATGACCCTTTGCTCTCTTATAAAGGAGGCACTCCCCCTTTTTGTAGTTTTCTAGCTAGCATATACCTCACAATTATCGTTGGTGTCCTACTTTCCTTACACTGAATACTATGAGTAGTTTGATGTGTGCAACATGTTGAGAATGGAAGGCATCTAGGAACCCACCCCCTCGTCCTGTGAAGTTCAGTCTTGTTGGAACTCGTGCATTGCTTGACATGGAGTTCCCTATCGGGAAAGGCTGAGTGAGTGATGGATAGGCGGTTCGGGCAAAATGACCAAAAATAACCGTTGGATGAAAGAAATTTACAAAATAAACGTGAGGCGAAACTATTTCACAAAATAACCCGTGTGAGTAGCACCCAACAGCAAGGCGTTACACTATACGGTGTAGCGCCTTAATGTTAGGCGCTATACATCTGCTTAAGTAGCGCCCGCGTTTAAGGCGGTACTCACAGGCCGGTTTTCCAACGTTATAAGATGTAGTACTCTCATATGCACATAAGAATCGTGCAGTCCAGCCGGTCACACTCTTGTGTGTGGTTGGGTTGGTCACGGGTTCGAATCCCCCATTTCACAATTTTTCATCTTTTTCTTTGCTCCTGTGTGCTAGGTCCCCTCTATTTCCTTATATTTTTTTCTCCCTCCCATCTTTTTCCCTGCTCCTGTGCGCTAGGTCCCCTCTATTTCCTTCTATTTTTCTGCCTCCCCTCACGCTCCTTTTCTCTCGTACGCATGCAGGGGTCCTCACTCCTCACTGTTGTTTTTTCTGTCACGTAGACGCATGCAGCACGTTCCTCTCTCCTTGTTTCTTTTCTTTTCCTCTTTTTGGGACGGAAAGTAATTTTTTAGGATAAATAAAATGGGTGGGAGATGCATAAAAAACCCTCAATACAAAAATCCCACTTTGTACTAGTACAAAAAATTACAGCAAAAAAGAACAACCACTTTCTACCGGTATAGAAAGGTAAAACTTTGGCCTAAGAAAGTGTTTTATTTTTTCTATCCCAATCCGTTATTTTTCCCTAAATCCCACGGGCCCAAAAGGGAATTCAAATGAATTTGGCCTAAGAAAAATAATTTCGTACCAAATATAAGTTTCATAAAAAGGGAATAGAAATTTTCAGCATGAACTCTTAGGATTCAAGTTTTATTGTTCACTTTTTTTGTTTTACCGATGAAAATCAATGAAAAATAGTCGTGTAGGAGAAAAAAGAACAAGGAGAGAGGAACGTGCTGCATGCGTCTACGTGACAGAAAAAACAACAGTGAGGAGTGAGGACCCCTGCATGCGTACGAGAGAAAAGGAGTGCGAGGGGAGGCAGAAAAAAATAGAAGAAAATAGAGGGGACCAGCTAGAAGCTAGCGCACGGGAGCAAGGAAAAAAAATGAAAAATTGTGAAATACGGGATTCGAAACCCATGACCAACCAAACCGACCGACCGACTGGGCATATATGCGACTCCTATGTTTCTATTGATAGTACTACTACTTATAACTTTTGAAAACAGCCCTGCGAGTACGGGCGCTACTTAAGCAAATGTATAGTGCCTAACATTAAGGCGCTACATCGTAGAGTGTAGCGCCTTGCTGTTGAGCGCTACTCAAAAGGGTTATTTTGTGAAATAGTTTCGCCTCATATTTATTTTGTGAATTTCTTTCGCGGTTATTTTTGGTCAATTTGCCGGCGGCTCGGCACTGTGACGAGCGACATGGTGGCGAGCGGGTACCGGCTAGAGCTGGTGGAGATCATCCGACGTGGCAAGGAGCGGGTACCTGACCAAACGAACAAACACTGGGGGCACATGCAGCGGTTGGGTGGGTACAGTATGCTCGTTTTGCTGTGCTGGTGAGGCCTTGGATTGTAGGCGCTGGATTTTTGGTCCTGGATGCCGATGAGGATGACCGGGTACCGGCGAGATAGGAAGAGCCTGCCGGTCTACGTGAGGTTCTTGCGTGCAAGACGGTGGTTTAGTATTTGCATGATCAATTAATTATAAGTTTTGAACTAATTTAAACAGTTCTCGGTGGTGGATGGGTTAGGGGCAAAGCTGCTTGGGTTGACCCTGATGCACATACGATAAGTTTGTGATGTTTGTCGAAAATCTCTAAAATGGCTTATACTAATGAGTAGAGGGAGTACTTTTTTTTTTCTTGTGTGATACCGTAGGCGAGAAGTGTTTTGTACTGCCATCCAGAGTTACCAATAATCATTAAAAAGACCTTTCTACTCTATCCTTCAATCCCTTAGATGCACTGGTACGTCCAACAAAAATAAGAGGCCAAGTTGTATGGCGCCCCGCCGATCTACACAACGTTCATCCTGTGTAACAACGACTACAACATGATTGTAACAACGACTACAACATGATTTGCATGTGCGTCAGGAGGACCATGCCCACGCGGATCTGGCAGACGGGCTATGCTCCGGCGAGCGCAGCTCTGCCACGGCGACTCCCTGCTCGGGTGCAGGGGTCCTTGCTGCTGGCTGTCTGATGCCGGCTTGTTTGCTGTCCGTCAACCTCCTCTCCGGTGCAGTGCTATAGTTCTTGTCATGTTGGAGTTCGTTTCTACTTGCACAAGTAGAAAACGGGTCTTTTGTCCAATGGCTTTAGTCCCGGTTCCATTACTAATCCGGACTAAAGGGTCACTAGTCCCAGTTCAAATCGCGAGGAGGCCAGCCAGCTCCAGTCCCGGTTCGAACGGGGCCTTTAGTCCTGGCTCGTGTCCCCAACCGGGACTAAAGGGTTGCGCCAGGGCACGCGCCCGATTGCCGCACCTTACGTCGCGGTTGGGGATACGAGCCGGGACTAAAGACTCTTTGGAATTCGCCACGCCAGGAATACGAGACGTTCTGGTTCCCGCGGTTTCGCTTTGTAATTGATCGCGTCGCCACGCCAGGAATTAAATGCGCGTGTTGGAAGTTGCATTGCCAAGCGCACGCGCGCGGCCACGGGAAGATCACCGGCCGGCGGCGCTAGCGCTGTTCACCTCCCTCTCTAGCTACTATATATAATGCACATATATATCTCCGTAAGCACACATTCTCCCTCTCTAATATATATCCTCCCAAAAAGCCTACCCTTCGAAGATGCCGCTCGTGATCGCGCGCGTACCTCGAGATCGGGTGTACCACCTCACCGCCAAAGGGATGAGTTTCACTGTCATGGTCACTCTCCATGCAACAATGGTGGAGCGTTGGATCCGCGCCATCAAGAAGCTGTTCCTGGACGATGCACCAATTAACTGTGCGGGCTTGGACTGCGAGTTCACCGACCCTCGCGAGAATTTGGTCTTCCAAATATGTTGGGCTGATGAAGTGCCGCAGCTGCTCAAAGAATTTTTGCGGGACAAGACCATCAGATTCTCTGGCGCGGCTATCCACAATGATGTGGAAATGTTGAACCACTACGGAATTGACATTCCGTCTGTGTTTGACCTCCAAAAGGTTATCCCGAACCCCACCAAGAATCCCATTCCGAGTCTCTATGACCTGTCCAATGCTACTATTGGGACAACACTTGAGAAGAAGAAGAGGAAGAAGAAGGACAAGAAGAAGAACAAGAAGAAGGATGACGAGGAAGAAGAAGAAGATGAACTAATATTTGGTTGGGGCAACGTTCCATTGAGCTACGAGCAAGTGAAGTATGCCGCTCTAGACGCTCGCCTGGGCTTCGAGATTGCTAGGAGGCACTAGAAGCTACGTGGCTACAATAGCCATGTTGATCATCTCAACATTATTGTTGATGAGTAGATGGTGTGGTGTGCTGTGGTGTTTGAGGCTTCTATTGTATGAACTGTGAATCTTCTCTGTGCTATAATGAATCTTCAAATGAGTTCTATTTGCAAAATGTTTAAACCTTTTGATAAATGAATTGCTAATTCCTTTTGCCTTTTCTTTTAATCCTTCTAATTATCAAATGAATTTCTTTTAATCCCTAAGCCTAGTGTATTTTTTCTTCTGATGTCTAATTACAGCAGAATATGCCTTCATTCTTGCTCTGTAGGCTTTGCTCCTTGGCACTTCTACTCCATATTTCAACTTGGCATTCTCTATCAAAGTGTCAACATAGTTTGACTAGTTAGAAAGGTGTTATATCCCATCTTGCAACAACTGCCTTTACCCTAGTGCCACAATACTTCACCATCAGTTTGTTTCTCACTCCTTCAAGCATTCTTGGTGTAGGAGTAGCTAGCTGCATCCATGTGCTTTTTGAGCTCTGGCCCCCTAAAACATGCTGACTGGAAGTTGGCACAGATGTGCCTAAGGCAAAACCTTTGAGGGGAATTAGGAAATACTTGAGAAATAGCTTTTAACAGTCCCTACTTGAATATGCCTTCATTCTTGCTCTGTAGGCTTTGCTCCTTGGCACTTCTACTCCATACTTCAACTTGGCATTCTCTATCAAAGTGTCAACATAAGTATTGGGGTCTGTCCTTATTGCCTGCTCAGAATTTGCAGCTAGCCAATCAATGCTCACCTTTGTGTTCTAACCTTGAGCAATGCAAGTGTGCACAACCCTAAATTTTCTTATGCAAAAAGTCTTCTCCTTTCCAATGGTGGAGGCTGTCATGAAGAAAGGACACCCCTTCTTCTTCCCTTCATCAGTGCACCACACTTTTCATGTTGAAAGTTTAGTGAGATTCAAAAATATGCAAAAAATATTAGTTAATCCATTTTTTAATTGAAAATGGCAAAATGGTTAATAGTTTGACTAGTTAGAATAATTATTTTATAAAACAGAAAATGGTTTTGGATTACTTATTCAAATTCAAACACTTTTCATGTTGAAAGTTTAGTGAGATTCAAAAATATGGAAAAGATAATAGTTAATGCATTTTTAATTGAAAATGGCAAAATGGTTAATAGTTTGACTAGTTAGAAAGGTGTTATATCCCATCTCGCAACAACTGCCTTTACCCTAGTGCCACTATACTTCACCATCAGTTTCTTTCTCACTCCTTCAAGCATTGTCCTAATTGGCTTGCTTCTCACATTCAAGATCATCCTATTGAACACCTTACTGATGTTGTTAACAAGAAGATCTATCTTGCAGTTGGTGTCAAACAGGTGCCTCGCCCATGTCTCAGCTGGAATTTTCACAAGCCACTCATATGCCTCAACACAATCCTTCTTCAGAGCTTCCATTGCTAAATCAAAACCATTCTTGGTGTAGGAGTAGCTAGCTGCATCCATGTGCTTTTTGAGCTCTGGCCCCCTAAAACCTGCTGACTGGAAGTTGGCACAGATGTGCCTAAGGCAAAACCTTTGAGGGGAATTAGGAAATACTTGAAAAAATAGCTTTTAACAGTCCCTACACAAGTAAATAAGCAGCACTCAATTCACATATCAACCTTTGCAAGTCTTCTCCTTTCCAATGGTGGAGGCTGTCATGAAGAAAGGACACCCCTTCTTCTTCCCTTCATCAGTGCACCACACTTTTCATGTTGAAAGTTTAGTGAGATTCAAAAATATGCAAAAAATATTAGTTAATCCATTTTTTTAATTGAAAATGACAAAATTATTAATAGTTTGTAGAGTTACAATAATTATTTTATAAAACAAAAAATGGATTTGGATTACATATTCAAATTCAAACACTTTTCATGTTGAAAGTTTAGTGAGATTCAAAAATATGCAAAAAATATTAGTTAATCCATTTTTTTAATTGAAAATGGCAAAATTGTTAATAGTTTGTAGAGTTACAATAATTATTTTATAAAACAGAAAATGGATTTGGATTACATATTCAAATTCAAACACTTTTCATGTTGAAAGTTTAGTGAGATTCAAATATATGCAAAAAATATTAGTTAATCCATCTTTTAATTGAAAATGGCAAAATTGTTAATAGTTTGTAGAGTTACAATAATTATTTTATAAAACAGAACGATTTGGATTACTTATTCAAATTCAAGCACTTTTCATGTTGAAAGTTTTCTCACATTTATTCAAATATTCAAATGTTTGAAATCGTGCCAGATTTGAAAAAAAAAAACAGAGAAAACAGTACGCGCGCAATTTTGGCCCAGCGCGCGCAATTTTTGGTCCTTTTGTCCCGGCCCATATCACCGGCCGCGACTAAAGCCCTGTCAGCGCGCGCTGGAGCCGAAAAGCCCCTTTTGTCCCGGTTTGTATCTCAAACCGGGACAAAAGACCCCCTTATAGTCCCGGCTTGAGCCACGCACAGCGACTAAAGGGGGTGTATGAAAGGAAATCTTCACCCCGGTGTGTGGCTCAGACCGCGACCGGAGGCCATTTGCAGGAACTGCGCCGTCAGGCTGCCCGATTTTTTCGTCGCCACCGTCGGCCGTCGCCACCGCCACCGCCGCCACCCTAGCCTCCGCCACCGTCGCCACCGCCGCCGCCGCACGCGCCCGTCACCCCGCCCCCGTGCCTACTCGCCCTCCTCTTGATTCCGCCGCCGCACTCGCCCTCCTCTCGATTCCGTTGCCACCACACTCGCCCCTCCTCTCAATCGCCACCGTCAGCCGTCGCCACGTCACCGCCGCCACCCTAGCCTCCGCCACCTTCCCGCTCCCGGATCCTGCTCACCGCCCGTAGTTCTCCTTCTCCTTCTCTAAGGTAGTTCATCTTTTTGCACTAATCTGATAACTAGAATTGATTTTGTGAAGACGAAATGAACTAGCTCCCTCCGTCCGGTTACAGATTTTAGGGTTAGCAATTTTAGCAAATTGAATTAGTTTGCTATTTAGGATAGTAATTTTTGGGTTAGCAATTTAGGGTTAGCAAATTGAATTAGTTTGCTATTTAGGATAGTAATTTTAGGGTTAGAAATTTAGGGTTAGCAAATTGAATTAGTTTGCTATTTAGGATAGTAATTTTAGGGTTAGCAATTTTAGCAAATTGAATTAGTTTGCTATTTAGGATAGTAATTTTAGGGTTAGCAATTGTTATTATTTTAGCAATTGTTAGCATTGTTATTACAATTAATTTAGCAATTGTTATTATTTTAGCAGTTGTTAGCTTATTAAAATTAATTTAGCAATTGTTATTATTTTAGCAATTGTTAGCTTGTAAAAATTAATTTATTGTGTGCAAAAAAATAGTGTTCAAATATTGTGTGCATCTTGAAATAATATTGGGTGCATCTTGCATTTTGCACAAACTATGCATCGCGATCCACTCCGGAGAGACGTATCACAAGAAGAAGCTCTCGAGAATATTATCGCCGACGCTGATCCACCGGAATCTCCATCGATTTATCTGAACCCATCCGGTGAGGGAGAGGAGGTCGACCGAAGAGAGGTAGAAGCGTAGCCCCGGCTCCGGTGATGGAGAAGCCGACAACTCCGGTGATCAGTAGATATATGTGGAAATATTGGAGGAGCTGTATATATTGAGTTGTATACATATAAATTGACGAATGTTTCTTCTCTTAGGCCTCCACATCGAGCAAAGCTACCAAACGAGGTCCGACCAAACAGTTGGCCGCATCTACGCATTACACATTTGAGGTCATATCAAGTAATGAATAACTCATTCATTAATTCATTTTGTTTGCCGGGCAGGGTTTGGAACCGGTTCAAGAGTGTGGTGACGGGTTCCTTTAGTGAGGAGCTGACGTTTACTCCGGTCTCGGTAAGTAGTATGAGATATGTCCGCGCATCTCTTTACTTCTAGTTTCAATACAATTATGATGCTAGATAATTATTTTGATTGAATTCTATTCTCGTAAAGTGCGCGAGGCAGCCACCGGGGACACATCTATGTGGATACTACGTTTGCGAGTTTATTCGCACGTTTACCACTGAGCACAAAGATTATATAGTCGACGTAAGCAATACATTCATAACATTATTTTATTACCCTCACTTTTTGTTATCATGATTGATGTTCATATTGATCTCCTTTTCTTATATAGTTCAAGAGAATGCGGGATAAGTTCCTACCAGAGCAACGTGTAATAGGAATTGCAGAGGAACTGACGGGATTTTTGATGAAAGAGATGGTAGACGACGCCAGAGAATTTAGTGTGAATAGGCGCTACTGATGATCTCCGACCGTGTAATCGGATAGACGGGCTTAGTCCCAGTAATTGTGATCTCCATGTAATTGTATATATTTATATGCTCGATCGCAAGACAAGTTATCTTATATATATAAACGAACGCGTATGCGTAGAAATATACTATTTTGAAATATTTGTAATTGTATATATTTGTATAGAAAACTATTTTTAAACGAAGAAAGAAAAAACAAAACAAAATGAATTCTCTTCCGCGGCACAGAAAGTTCCCAAATTCCTACCGCGGCAGAGTATCATTAGTCGCGGGCCGTTATTCGAACCGGGACTAAAGGGGGCGCCCCTGGCGCGCTCCGCGGCGGCCACGTTTGATCTCGGCTGGTAACTGGCCGGGACTAAAGGCTAGGCCTTTAGTCCCGCTTGGCTAGTCCCGGTTCGCCAACCGGGATTAAAGCCCCTCACGGGCCGGGACAGAAAGGCATGTGTCCAGTAGTGTTGCTGTGGCTGCCTGGGTCTCTTGGTCTTGTGGGCGGATAGAGTGGTTTGGGGATCTTGGAGAAGCTCCCTCGGACACAACGGCAGTACTCAGGGCTCATTCCCCCTCTTTCTTTCTCTCTCTTCCTTCTTTTCCCTTAAGAGTCCATCGTTCTTCCCCGTCTCCATCCTTCCTCTCGCCCGACGGCGCTGTCGTCCAGTGTGATGAAGGAGGACTGGAGCGGGCAGTACAGTGTAGTTGTAGTGTTTTCGACCGTGTGCCAGTTTTGGGCTTGATGCCTGATAGTAGGAGTGGTGCACCAGATCTTCCCATACAGATCTTGGTCGCTGAAGGGTTCCTTGTTCTTGTTCTTCTTCTCCGGTGGGCGGAGCTTGGAGTCGAGGGGAGAGATGCCATCTCCCACAATAAAAAGGTGATGGGTCTTACCTTTGAGAGGCCGAGGTGTTGCGGGAGCGTTTTCTTCCTGGCCAGCCGTGGAGGCGAGGGGGAAGGAAGTGCTTTTGCAGCGAAGCTTCTGGTAGATCTGCTCCTGGCCGGCCGTGGAGGCGATGAGAGGTGGATCTCTGGTGTACTGACCTCGGCCTCAAGAAGGTGGTTGGTCTTCCGCGGCTTTGTTGTTGTCCGGTTTTCTTCTTGCTGCCGAGGTGGTGGCTTCGACGACGACCGTGCGGCGGCAAGGTCCGGCGACGGGTGCTAGCCTGCGCCTCTCGAAGCTTCAGGCACGAAAGCTCATCAGCAACGGCAAGATACACCGCTGCTTCTCAAGGCCGAAGGGGTCAATCCGCTCCCCGGTGTTTCTTCTTCCTCTGCGTGAGGATCATCAGCTGTTGTAGCGCGACATACTACGACGGTCTGCCACCAAGTGGTTCGTCCCCGGTGGTGGGCATCAGGCCGTTCGTGGTAGTACAGCTCTGCATCGCTGGCGGCTACGTGGGACTCGATTGCTTTTCTTAGTTCTCTCTGAGGTCCCGTATGTAAAATCTAAGGGCTTGTTTGTAATTTCTTACGCTTTTAAGGCCCTGTTTGTAATTTTTACTTGCCGTTTTTATTGAAGCTTCGGGGTCTTCCGGCCCCGTCACTTGTTCAAAAAAAAAGAAGAGAAGCTCCCTTGTGCGGTAGCTAAGTCGACTGGGTTCGCATGGGGTTGGTCGTTGCCCCATGGGTGACGGGCAAAGTTGGCATCTCTGGCTTTCAGGGCTGCGGCCCTGGTCGGTGGAGGTCACGGCGCTTCAGCGGGGGTTGTGGCTCGAGTGCTATCTGGTGGTCATGGTCGCTTGGGCGGCGTGATGTTTGGGGAGCGACAACAGTGGGAGTGGTTCTGCAGTCACCCTAGTGGATGCGTACGCTCGGTGTTAGATTTGGAGTTTTGCCGGGGTGAAAACCTGTCCGGCGTGTCCGGGACCGGCGACGGCGACGGCCATGGGCGATGTTCCCTTCTTGAAGGCGCTACTACGGCTCTCTCCACATCTTTACCGTGTCTCCAGGTGATGACCTTTGGTCTTCTTGGACGGGGCAATGGCGGAACTTTGGTACCGTGTCCTTCCTGAAGGTGCCGTCTTGGATCCATTCGTTCATCTCTCTGTCAGCTACAGTGCGTGGGTAGTGGCAGTGTGGACTCCTGGTGGATTTCTCTTCGATGGAGTGGTGCTTGTCCCGGCGGTGTGCATTCGTTCGTGGATGCGCCGGACTGAGCTCCAGGGTGATACCTCCGATCCGCCAAGTGGCGTCTTTTGTTGGTGGTGGAACAGGGGTTCCCCATGTAGACAAAGACTAAAGGCGAAACGGCTCTGCCCGTGCAGCAAGTTTGCTTCCTCCTCCACATAGTTCTCATTAGGCGTTGGTCTCTTGTTCGCTGCTTAGCTATGTTTGTTGACCAGGTTTATTTTCAGTGCCTTGTTTTCTAGGTGCACTTAGCCTTCTTATGCGGCACGGGTTGTTAGCTATATTCCACCATAGGGCGTTATTAATTTAACATTACACTTCGGCCTTTTATCTAAGAAAAAGACCATGCCCACGCCATCTACCATGAACTAAATATGATTCAACTTCTTTTTATTCACCATGTTAAGCTCATCCGGACAGGTGGGTGGATGTGCATGCTTGATTTTGTTGGACTCTTCCTGGCCACAGGTGAATACTTTATTATAGATATATTTGCTCCAACCAACCTTTACTCTTTTTTAACATGACCCTTTGCTCTCTTATAAAGTAGGCACTCCAATTTTGGTGTAGTCTTCTATCTTGGACTTCACACTTATCATAGGTCTCCTACTCTCCTTACGGTGACAGAATAGACAATTGACATAGAACATTGAATACTATGAGTAGTTTGATGTGTGCAACATGCGAATGGAAGGCATCAAGGAATCCATCCCCTCTTCTTAGGATGATGAGTGTTGTTGGAACTTGTGCATTGCTTGACATGGAGTTTTCTAAACGGGAAAGGCCGAGTGAGTGATGAATAGGAGGCCCATCACTGCGACGAGCGACATGGCAGCGAGTACTTTTGTGCTAGAGCTCGTGGAGCACATCTGGTGTGGCATGCAGCGGTTTGGTGGCTACATAGACCATCTTGTTTGCTCTTTCTTGTGAGACCTTGGATTGTGGGCGCTGGATTTTTGGTCCGGGAGGTCAATTAGGATGACCATGTGACCGCGAGATAGGAAGAGCCTGCCGGTCTGCGCGAGGTGCCTCCTGTCCAAGGAGGATTACAACGTTTTTTTTAAACAAGGCAAAAGAGTTGCCATTTTCATTAAATAAGCGAGAAGTTTTATGGGATATTACAAGTCTAGTCTTGACTCAAGGTCAAGACCGAAAAATGGTCTCGTGCCAGGAAATTACACATAGCTTTGGCTCCGGCAAAGCTCCACATTTTCACCTCCTCTTTTATCCTCTCGATGAGGATGGTAGCTGTGGTCGAATTGTTCTGGAAGACACGGGCATTTCTCTCCGTCCACACCTCCCAAGAGATAAGAATTGCTAGGGAGGCCACGACGTTCCTCTCACCACCCCTCTTGTGAATTGCCTCACTCCACCAATCTTTGACGGAACAGAAGGTTTGCCAATCTCTCGGTTGAAGGTCATGCAGTCCAAGCCAAATCTTCAATGATGACCAAATTCTCACAGTAAAACGACACTGGAAGAGGAGATGAGCCACCGTTTCTTGCCCTTGGTTACAAGGCTTGCATAGGCCGCAATTTGGGCAACCCCTTCTCTCAAGTCTATTCGCCATCGAAACTCAATTTTGGAGGACTAGCCAAGCAAAAACCTTACACTTTGGGGGAGCCCACTCCCTCCAAACCAAGGCCGGCATCGTGGAGGTGGTGTGCCCCAAAAATTGCATTCGATACGCCATCATTGCTGAATAAACCCCATCCTTTGTGAGCTTCCACGTAATGCTATCCGGGGTATCGGGGGCAAGATGGACCTCCAAAAGCATCTCCCAAATTTTGACAAATTGCGCAATGTGGTGAATGGTGAGCCCTCCTTGAGTGTTGATTTGTGTGACCCAAAGGTTGTTCTCAAAAGCTTTCCGGACGGTGCATTTCTTGTTCCTTGAGATATCATAGACCAAAGGGGCCAAATCCTTCGGCCTCCAACCGCATAGCCAAGACGATTCCAAAAGAGAGCTTTATCACCATTTCCAATTGTCACTTTGCTGGCAGCCGCAAAGAGTTCATTGTCATTTTTGGTACAAGGGTTGCCAAGTCCTAGACAAGGCTTGGGATCACCGTTTCACTCATACCAAAGCCATCTCAACCGAAGAGCCGAGGCAAACTTTTTGAGGTTGAGGATTCCAAGTCCTCCAAAATCCTTCGGAATACACACCCTCTCCCAATTAACTCGACACTTGCCGCCGGTGACCTTCTCGCTTGCCGCCCAAAGGTAGGCACGTCGAATGCTATCAATCTTTAGAACAACAACCTCCACAGGCACGTCAAGGACGGTGATGAAATAAATGGCAACACTAGTGAGCACCGATTTGACGAGGGTTGAGCGGCCAGCCAAGTTGACATGTCTCCCCTCCCATGGGACAAGCTTTCCGGCCACCCTATCCTCCAACGGTTGAAAATGAATTCTTCTAAGCCGCGTCACCGAAAGGGAATTTTCATTTCCGGGAGGAAGGAGCATGGCCACGCTTTCCATTTCTATACTGATTTGGTGAAGATTCAACTTGTCTTCGCATTGGTGTGATTAACTAATATTAATAATGAAATTAATTAAAACAGTTCTTGGTGATGGATGGGTCGATGATGTATGCATTGGTGCTTAAGAATAGGCAAACTCTTCTGATCTGTATTCTAGGCAGAGGCCCTCGTCGGGCGTTCTGCTTCTGAATTCTGATCTAGGAAATCGTCTCACGGCTTCTGAATTTTCTGGTCATGTTTCACTCAGGAAATCTTTCTTTACTATTAATTTGGGATTGGTGATGGTGATGATTGATCCTCCATGCCATTAGAACGGTTGGATTTCGAATTCCAATCATCCACCGTCCGTGGTCCGTGAGATATGTTTCCTACGTAGGCACGTTTGTAACAAAACCGAGTAGCAGCCCAAATCGTATTTAGCTAGGATAGGGAATACTATTACTACTTAGCTACACGCACACGTGCTCCCTTGCTTTGGTTCACGTCCCCTGTCCATCGTGAGCAGCTGAGGAGAGGTACGAGGCAGTCCGAATAATAAAGTATTCCCTCCGTTCTACAATATAAGATGTTTTAGGTGTTTCACATGTTTTCTAGATTCGGATTAAAAGGAATGGAAAGAGAATGAACATATACACTAAAACATGTCTAGATACATGTGGTCCAAATGTGAATGTGGAAAAAGGCTAAAACATCTTATATTATAGAACGGAGGGAGTACTAGCCATGAATCAGGGCTTTCGGCCGTACGAGAGGAACTCCATCTTCCTCAACCTGTGACACTACCTGCGTGGTTGCGACGAGTCGAGGAGACATACATCAACGTTCGAGACCGCGGAGCAGCGCCTGCCATGCCACGTCGCCGCCGGCAAGGTGGTTACCGGCTTACCGCCGCTACCGATCAGGACGGACGTGCCGCTGCAGGAAACGCTGAACATAGCACGCGGAACATGATCTGGTCGCAGAAGGTCCTCCAGCCTACTTAGCCAAAAGACCATCATACCCTTTATTATGAAGTGGTACAATTTTTTTTTGAACTTCTGGCAACTTTATTAAGCAATGATCACGTGATCATCTACGAGTATAGGTATAAGAATTACAGGAGGATCATCAAACCAAAATTCCCTTACACCCATTGACGATCCGTGTCGAGCAAGCACATGTGCGGCCTCATTTGCTTCTCGCGGACAATGTTGTAATGTTGCCATCCCAAGCGACCGTAGTAGTTGCCGACAATCATCAATCACCACCGCACCCGTTCCTCTATACTCTGATGGACAGTGTACATCATCAACCACTTCCATGGAATCAGACTCCACAAGCAAGGACTGGGATCCAAATTGTTCTGCTAATTGAAGACCTTCGAGCAACGCTGAAGCCTCCATTGCAGACGCATCAATTGCAAAATCGTTGTAGTCACAACTAGCTGCAATAAAATTACCTCCTGAATCCCTAATAACTGCTCCAGTACCTCCTTTTCCAGAATCCGGATCAAAGGCAGCGTCCACATTCAATTTATAAAACCCCAACGCAGGTTTTGTCCATCCATGTCTATGTACAATATTACCCATACCCTTCAGCTTGGCACCATTAGAAACAATACCTTTGATATTGAGCACAGATCTCTCTGGGGATGGGACTGGTTCCTTGTTCTTGATTTGTCGCCTAGACCACCAAATGTACCAGCTAGCGACCATCACAGTAGGTGTATGGTTCTCGATATTGCTTACTATACCTCCTGGCGACCTTGAGCAGATCAGCTCATCCAGTACCATGGAACCTGAACGGTCCATTGCAAGCGCGCCTCGCACACAATCAAGTAGATCAAGCCAAATCTGCTGCGCTCTCGGACAGTCAAACAACATATGCTTCAAGTCTTCAGCATTGATTGAACATATGGGATAATTTACCAAAGAACCAATGTGTCTATTTGCCAACGTGCAGTAACATGGTATGATCCCATGCAACGCTCTCCACGTAAAAATCTGAACTTTACGTTGAACTGGTGTTTTCCAAATTTTCTTCCAAACCTCATGAGGAGTTGCTCTATCCGAACTGTCTAATCGTTGAGCTCTTCTCCTATATTCCACTCTCCACTCTATATGGTAGGCCGATTTAACCGAGAAGCAACCAGACTTATTTGGGTGCCATGCAATGAAATCTGATTGGCCATAATTAGGTAGCAGTATCCGAAGGATGCGCTCCACATCCACTGGCCAGAAATTCTCCCGTAGCAAAAATTCATCCCAACTTCCTGTAACAGGATCGATCAGCTCTTCCACACGTGATAATAGGCATATACCTCTCCTTGTCACAACCATTCTTGTTGGGCTAGATGGTATCGAATGATCAGACCATTTGTTTATAGCAGAACCATTACCCGGTCTCCAAATGCAACCTCGTTTGAAGGTTTTTAAACCTACCATGATGCTTTTGCCAGGTAAACGACAATCCTTTCTTGAGAGTAGCGTGTATCAAATCCCCATCTGGATAATATTTTGCTCTAAGCACCTGTGCACAAAGAGAGTCAGGATCGCTTAGTAGACGCCAACACGATTTCGCTAACATCGCTTGATTGAAACAATGAAGATCACGGAACCCCATTCCTCCTTTATTCTTTGGAATACTCATTTTCCACCATGCCATGCAGTGCATTTTCCTTTGTGTCACTGTTCCTCCGCACCAAAATTTTACAATTACATTACAAATACCTTTGCATACTTGCTTCGGTATATTGAAGACAGACATAGCATATGTCGGTATTGCCTGTGCTATATAGCTTTTAGGAGTATCTATTTCCCTCCTAATGACAATAGCTTCTCATTCCACCCATTTATACGTTCACAAACTCTTTCAATAAGATGTTGAAAGCAATCACTCCGATCCACTCCAACCAAAGATGGTAATCCCAAATATTTATCTGTCAATGATTCGACCAAAATATTTAACTACAAACAGACTTCCTCACGAACATTTACCTCTATATTTGGACTGAAGAATATGCTAGATTTCGCCTCCCTTACAAGCTAGAAGTTTGGGAGGGTGGGTGTGTGTGTGTGTTTGTACCCAAGCAGAAGTTGAAACGGGCAAGGCTAGCAAACACGCGCGAGATAGGACCGATCCTATTGATCGGTTTCCGACCAGCTCTTTTAGCTAATTAGGGAAAGGTTACGCGCGCGTTGTTGCCTTAATTGGCAAGCTGATTTTTCTGACCTAGGCTATGCCCTTTCCGCGTGCATGCTACGAGTCTGGCTGGCAGGTTGGCTTCGCGCACGCGGCTAGTTAAAACTATTCCCTTTTCACGATCTCGGCCGCTGTATTTAGCGTTAAAATTTTGAACTTCGTGAATCAAACTATTCCCTTTCTTCGTGAAGAATGGAAAAATACTGGATTTTTTGAATTTTAATAACAACTGAATGAAAAATAATTCCCTTTTTTGGGCTAGTGATATTTTAGGGTAAACAAAAATGGGTGGGAGATCGAAAAATCCCACTTCCAACTGAAAAATCTCACTTCCTTTGAACAAATTAAAGCTGCACTTCCAACTAGTCAAAAATTGATAAAATAATAATTGCACTTCCAGCTAGTACAGAAATTTGATCAAAATAATAGCTGCACTTCAAACTAAAATTCACAACTATTATTAAAAAAACATAACTATGTGATTCAAAAAATAAAGGATAAATAAACACTAACTGAGTGTCCAAAAAAACAACCAAGTTAACTTTTTGTCAGCACAAAGAGACAACCATCTGGTTTGGTCGCGTTCAAAGGAGACACGAGAGAGGAGGAGCCCGACCTCCAGACCCGAATCCCGTTCATCCGAGGAGGACGAGATCGGGGCGTCGGGGGACCTCCAAACGCGCCGCTGGTACTCATAACGGAGGGCCTCCGAATGCGTCGCCGTCGTGGATCCGAAGGGTATATGACATCTTCGCAAGAACTCGCGAAATCGGTCGCTGGATGGGTTGGTGACGATGGAGGGGAGTCGCAGCGGCCGTGGCAGTTGGCGGCTCTGGCGGTTGGAGGATGAAGATACTATGTCCTACCTTCCATCGGTGTCAGAGGGGTTAACCATTGAGGGAGTGAAGTGCGTGGAGAGAGTGTGCGGCTAAGGTTAGGACCTGGGAGAGAGTTGAGATACAGTGGAGTGAGTGTTCTTATAGGCGCACCGCTTATTAGGCTTTCACACGAGCAATGGAGTTTGGTACAATTTCGTTGGCATTGTGGACATATCAGCAACGGAGATAACAGTAATAATCATTGCCAATTGATAGTGGATATTAATAAGTTGGGTGGTGCCCCAAGCGAAGGCGGAATTGTAGCTAGTAGCAGTTTTCCATCAATTAAAGAACCGAGGTTTATCGAACCAGTAGGACTTTGAAATCAACAACGAGGTGAATGTTGAAGATCTCTGGCGCTTAACCTTCAACAGACGTGGACCTGCACACACTCAACCAAAATACTTTGCCCCCAACGGCGGAGAGGTTGTCAATCTCTCCGGTCTCGCGGAACACAAAGCGGTTAATTGTATGATGAAATAGATAAAATATGAAAAGTGACCAAAGAAAGTAATGATGACTAAAAGCAAGTAAATGAGGTTGTAAACAATGTAAAAAGATGGACCGGGGGCCATGGGTTCACTAGTGGAGTCTCTCAAGTAAATAAAATATGCATGTGATGGGTGAACGAATTACATCTAGGCAATTGACAAGATTATGACACAAACCCAATTTAGCTATGACAAAAAGGACATGATAATATTTATGGAGGCATCACGACAAGGAACAAAGACCGTTGAGTCCAACTGCGTCTTTGTCTAAATAGTCCACCGTGGGATCGCTATCCAGCCTGTCACCCAACGGTAATAAGTTGCAAGCAACAGACAATTGCATTAAGTAAAGTGCATGATGTAAGAAATACTAATACCAAAATAGACATTAACACCGCTGTTTTATCCTTAGTAGCAACAGCACACCCTCGCCCTTAGACGTTTCTGTCACTCGTGCCCAGGAACAAAAGGGGGCATGAACCCACTATCTAGCATAAATACCCTGCCTTGGAGATACACACAATCACTTGGCCAAAGTAACTACGCACATCGGAGAGCATGCAAGTACATAAATTACTCATATACGAATCATGCACAATCTGAACATAACTTCATAATCCATGGAATCCCAGCAAACACATCACATAGCAACAATAATCAATCTTGATCATGTTAGGCAGCTCACAAGATCATAAGACATGAAGCACAAGAGAGAGAGACTACCATCTAGCTACTGCCATGGACCCGTAGTCCAAGGTGAGACTACTCACAAATCATCCCGGAGGAAGGCATGTCGATGAAGAGCCCTCCGGGATCGATCTCCCCTCCGACAGAGTGCCGGGATCAGCTTCAGATTGGACCCCGAACTAGGGTTTTCGGTGACGGCGCGTCGGGGTCGAGTTTCTGGAAAATAATCGCCGCCTTGATGTTTTTAGGTTAATTGTGATTTTATAGGAGTCGGAGGGGGCCGAGGAGGTGCCCACAGGGCAGGGGCGGGCCAGACCCGCGGGTCCCCCTAGGCCGCGGCTGGCACCCGCGTGTGCCCTGTGGGTCGCCTCCGAGGCTGCCCTTCGGACTCCGTCTTCATCTTGGCATAAAAATAATCCCCGTAAATTTTCGTCCAATTCCGAGAATATTTCCAAAAGTAAATTTCTGAAACAAAAAGACAGCAAAAACAGGAAACTGGCACTGGGCATCTTGTCAATAGGTTAGTCTGACAAAATGCATCAAAATGATATAAATAACAGTAAAAACATGTGACAATATCACAAAACTAACATGGATCACTCAAAAATTATAGATACGTTTGAGATGTATCAGCAATATATGGACAACAGTTATATCATTGCAACTGTTGCTATTGTGGCACGTCCATCGACGACCTACTACACCCTCCCGCTGCAGCGTGCAAAACTCATTTATACCATTGTTTTATCACTGCCATTTCCATAGAGGGATGTCTATAGTGTCGTTATATACTAGTGACAAGTTATCCATTGGGGGCATACTAGTCATTTATTACCAAGACTATAGCAAACAAGTTATCAAAATGGGGATACTTAGTCATTATTACTAGCACTAAATCCTACAAGTTACCGATAAGGAAACAGTAAGTTGTTACCAGTCACATAGCAAAGAAGTTATCAAGTGGGTTATACATAAGCATTACTACCAACATTGTAGCCTACAATTTACCGATGAGGAAAAAACTACTACAGATATTACCAGACGCATATGAAAACAAAGTTATCAGTGTGAGCAAAACTATTCTGATGTTACCACTCGCATAGCAAAGAAGTTATCAGGTGGGGGATACTAAAAAGATTTATCACTGATACTCTAGCATACAAATTATTGATGCGACCAAAAACTAGTATGATATTACCAGTCACATAGTAAGAAACGTTATCACGTGGGTGATACTAAAAGATTTATTACAAATACTATAGCACACAAGTTATCGATGTGAGGAAAACTAGTATGATATTACCAGTCGCATAGCAAAAAAGTTATCGGCTGGGAGATACTAAAAACTATTACAAAGACTCTAGCACACAAGTTATCGATGTGAGGAAAACTAGTATGATGTTAACAGCCACATAGCAAAGAAGTTATCAGGTGGGTGATACTAAAAGATTTCTTATCAAGATTCTAGCACAAGCAAAACTAGTATGATGCTACCAGTCGCATATCAAACAAGTTATCTGGTAGGGGATGCTAAGAAGATTTATTACCAATACTACAGCACACAAGTTATCGATGTGAGAAAAACTAGTATGATGTTACCAATCACATATCAACCAAGTTATCAAGCGGAAAAACTAGGCATTATTACCAAGACTTTGACATAAAAATTATATCATTGTGACCAAAACTAGTACGATGTTACCAGCCACATATCAAACAAGTTATCAGACGAGGGATAATAATACTTTATTACCATGGATATGGCCTACAAGTTATCAACATGACCAAAACTAGTAAAATGTTACCAGACGCATATCAGACAAGTTATTAGACGAGGGATACTTAAAAATTTATTACCAATACTGCAACCTACAAAGTTATTGATGTGAGAAAAACTAATATGATGTTACCAATCGCATATCAAATAAGTTATCGGGCATTGGAAAACTAGGCATTATTACCAAGACTTCAACATAAAAGTTATCGATATGAGCAAAACTAGTACGATGTTACCAGCCGCATATCAAACAAGTTATCAGGTGGGGGGATACTAAACCTTCATTACCAGAGCTATAGCCTATAGTCATGAAGAAAGGACACCCCTTCTTCTTCCCTTCATCAGTGCACCACACTTTTCATGTTGAAAGTTTAGTGAGATTCAAAAATATGCAAAAAATATTAGTTAATCCATTTTTTAAATTGAAAATGGCAAAATTGTTAATAGTTTGTAGAGTTACAATAATTATTTTATAAAACAGAAAGTGGATTTGGATTACATATTCAAATTCAAACAGTTTTCATGTTGAAAGTTTAGTGAGATTCAAAAATATGCAAAAAATATTAGTTAATCTATTTTTTTAATTGAAAATGGCAAAATTGTTAATAGTTTGTAGAGTTACAATAATTATTTTATAAAACAGAAAATGGATTTGGATTACACATTCAAATTCAAATACTTTTCATGTTGAAAGTTTAGTGAGATTCAAAAATATGCAAACAATATTAGTTAATCCATTTTTTAATTGAAAATGGCAAAATTGTTAATAGTTTGTAGAGTTACAATAATTATTGTATAAAACAGAAATTGGATTTGGATTACATATTCAAATTCAAATACTTTTCATGTTGAAAGTTTAGTGAGATTCAAAAATATGCAAAAAATATTAGTTAATCCATTTTTTAATTGAAAATGGCAAAATTTTTAATAGTTTGTAGAGTTACAATAATTATTTTATAAAACAGAACGATTTGCATTACTTATTGAAATTCAAGCACTTTTCATGTTGAAAGTTTTCTCACATTCATTCAAATATTCAAATGTTTGAAATCGTGCCAGATTTGAAAAAAAAATAGAGAAAACAGTACGCGCGCGCAATTTTTGGGCCTTTTGTCCCGGCCCATATCACCGGCCGCGACTAAAGCCCTGTCAGCGCGCGCCGGAGCCAAAAAGCCCCATTTGTCCCGGTTTGTAACTCAAACCTGGACAAAAGACCCCCTATAGTCCCGGCTTGAGCCACGCACCGCGACTAAAGGGGGTGTATAAAAGGAAATCTTCACCCCGGTGTTGGCTCAGACCGCGACCGGAGGCCATTTGCAGGAACTGCGCCGTCAGGCTGCCCGATTTTTTCATCGCCATCGTCGGCCGTCGCCACCACCACCGCCACCGCCGCCACCCAAGCCTCCGCCACCGTCGCCACTGCCGCCGCCACACGCGCCCGTCACCCCGCCCCCGTGCCTACCCGCCCTCCTCTTGATTCCGCCGCCGCACTCGCCCTCCTCCCGATTCCGCTGCCGCCGCACTCGCCCCTTCCTCTCAATCGCCACCGTCGGCCGTCGCCACCGCTACCGCCGCCACCCTAGCCTCCGTGTAACAGCCCCAGCTTGGTAATGAAAAATACCAGAAAAAATTTCCACTTTTTGCATCAATATGAATGTGCTAGTTTCTAAACTCCTCAACCATTGCAAGCAATTGAAATGGGGAGGCAAACTTCCCAACATCCAAACCAATGCAAATGCTCAACTTAGCAAACCAAATCATTCCTGGACTTCCAAATGGTTTAGGAAGTTCCAAGTTTACTTTCTGAAACCAATTCTCAATTTCTAAATATTGTCAAATAAGAAATGAATTTGAGAATTCAATTTGGCTTAATTCAATTCCTAATTTTGAAACCAAGTTAAACATTCTAAAAATTCAAACTAAAATCATGGAGAGCTTCATTCCCATCCTAGGAGCCTCCATGAATATTTTCAGTATTTTTGGAAATGTTTAATTGCTTCAATTAAATACAAATTGGAAATTGTCAAAAATACTTTTAATTAAAAGCTGTGAACAAATGATGGCCAAAACATTTTATTTTGTCTCACCAATTTTTTTGGAGCACCTAAGGGTCAAGTGGAGCTCACATGGATTTTTGTGGATTTTATAAAATTGTATAAAGGCCCCAATTAAATTGCCAAAGTTTGCTGCTGGACCACTTTGCAATTTGTTTAAAAGTTGCCGGGGGGTTTTCACATAAATTCTTCCCCGCACAGTGGCGGCCATGGCACTGGCGCCATGCCGCCGAGCTGGCCGGCGCCCATGCCGCCGCCCACTCCCTCCTGGCCGTGCCCCCCTGGTGGATGAGGACCCCCACCTGCTCCTCACCCCTTTCCCCCACCTGCCCCTCACCCCTCTCGTCCTCTCTCCCCCTCGCGAGCTCCCTCCCTGCCGCCGTCGCGTCGAGCTCGCATCCGTCGTCTCCGGTCCTCCCCGCACGAATCAAAGAGTGCTGGTGGCTCCGTCGCGTCCTCTGCACCCTCCCCACCGGCGGAATCGGGCTGGGGGGACCTACGCCGACGGGTGCGTCCTCGTCTTCGTCACCCTTGGCCGCCGCCGCCCGGATCAGATTCCGGCGTTCCAGCCCCTCCGTGCCATCGCCGTCCACCCCATAGGGCTCAGGGTGAGCTCCGCTCCTTTTTAGCCTCTTCCTGCGTCCCTTTCTTCCCTCCTCGTCGCCGTTGACCAATGTGGTCGCCGCCGGCATCGCCGTCACCGCACTCTGCCTACCCGGCCTGGCCGTCGCCTGGGCCGGCCTGAGGCCGGATGCCTCGGGCGGGTGCCCGGCCTGGACACTCGGCCTGGGCTCGGTTTGGGCCGGCCAAAGGCCGGGATCGCTCGGGCCACCCCCCCGGCCTGGCCGGCCTGTCTGGGAAAAATAGTTTTCCTTTTTGAAATTGAAACCAAATTAAATAATCGATAACTATTTGAAAAATGCTCCAAATTGGACAAATCAAATTTCAAAATGTTCAGGAAAACAAGCTCTACAAATTGGAATCATTGAATTTGTCTTTTGTATTTATATTCTTGTTGTTCATATATGAATTCCAAAAGGGGTTCAAATAATACCTAATTTGGGAAATTCCTATTTCGATAAATATTGATCCAAAAATTATGAATAAGGTATCGATGTGGTCAACACTCCAAATGCAACCAAACCATGCTAATATCACATCATGATCTCAAATATTTATTTGATGATATTCATAATTTGTTCAAACGAATTAAATTCAATTAATTCCTTAATTCACTGTTTATTCATCGGTGCTCCGAAAATTACAAATGAGGTACCAAAATGATCGGAAGAACAAACCCTATCCCTTCATGTCATATTCATGCATATTTGAGACACTTCTCTAATAATTTATAAAGAATGTGGTCACTAAGATAAATATGGGGTTGTTTCCAAATAATTGCACTAATTATTTGGCTCCCCATTTAATTTTGCTAGTTAATTTGTATAATGGTATCTTGCATCAATTGGACATGTCATCATGTGATTGATCATTGCACCTTGTGATCATGTGATTTATGTGTTCCTTTGTATTATTTTGGGTATCGATAGATTCCGGAGTTGAGGTCACCCCGACCTATCCCGACGAGCCGTACTACACGCCCCGGCAGCAAGGCAAGAGATAACCTAACCTTCTTGGCATCTAGCATCCTATGACTTGATCAACTTATTTTATCCATCATAATATTGCATGCGATTCAAATGACATTTTGATCAAGACATAGAGTATCCTATGAATGTATGTTTTTCCCCGAGCCAACCACATGTATCCCTACCTATGAACCTTAGTGTTGATGTGTTGGCGGAGACAAGAATATAATTGTTGTATTTATATGCTTAGCCATGCTTAGTCAAATGCTAGTAATGTCCGTTGTTAAATTTCCATAATTGTTGATGTTGATGGAATATTTCGGACATGGTGGATATGTGGGTGCTTAATTAAAATGCTAAAAAGGCTTGGGTGAGTTGCCATCGGGGATGGTGTTTTGCCTCACTCTTGCCCCTAGGTGCGAGTTCTTGTCTCTAGACTCAAGATCGAGCGTGCTGCCATTGGTGGGTGTATGGGCGCCTTACTGACCAAATAATTTGTGAGGGGCTTGTCAAGGGTCCTCTAGTTTGCTATTTCCTTTTGCGCGTGAGTGTGTGGGTGGAAAAAGGAACGAGGATGGTGGTGTTTAGGATGTGGCCACGGGGCAGGGCGTTGGAGGCGCTGAACCTGTCCTTCCGCACACTGATGGCCCTTGAGTAAGCCTCATGCATTGTAAAGGTCTAACCGCGCCCGCTCGCCGGCCTTCCCCGGAAGAGGGCCAATTGGGTGAGCCGGACGGTACCAATGAGTAAAATAGTACACCCCTCCAGGGTTTAATCTTTTCGAAAAGCCGTGTCCGCGGTTATGGACGACTTGGGAACGGATATACGAGACCATAGAGAATCTTAACTTTAATTAATCAATTTGGCAGCTAAAGGTTGCAACTCAACGTGTGTGTGAAAGGTTCATTTCCTCGAGGGTGATTCGGGGAAGTGCCTTTGGTGGAGATGAGAGTTGGTTATGGCTACAAGTAGGTTCGACGAGAACCGAAGATGAAATGTTACCCTCTTATCCCCTTTATGAAAAATATTCTGAATAGACGATGCATTGTGTCTTTTATATCTTTTAAAATGGAAAACTAGCTTTATGCAAAATAGCTATACATACAGCTTAGAGCCTCCGTCAGTCATTGGGCCTATATCGCCCTACTAAACTTGTGAGTACATCATACTCAGTCTCTCTTTGCTGCCTTTATATTTGTATTTCAGAGGAGGACGACACCGAGCAGCTAGGTGGGTTCTTCGTGGACGTCGACATGTAGTCCGGGGTTCCCAGGTGGCAGCTTGGGACCGTGGAACAAGCTGGCTGGGATCTTTTAATTGTAGGCCTCTTAGGCCATAATTTGCATCTTTTTGTATTAGACAACGCTACTTCGCTTCCGCTTGATGAATTGATGGTCTATGACCTTTTGATGTGTAATATTTGTATCTTCTCTTATATGAGTCGCTATAAGCTTTTGTGTCGTAGAGTCTGCAATGTGCCAGTTGTTCCACAAGTCTCGGTCTCTTTACTATACGTGAAAGCGATGTCTGAGCTTATGGCATGATCGAGGTGTTGTGTGCCAATGATCCATTCCGAGCACACCTGCCAATGAGTTTTGGCCAGGGATTGGTAAACCCAGTAACCCTCGATTGTGTAGCATGACCGGTTACACAACGTTTCACTGTATAGTTCTGGGGTCGGGGCGCTACAAGTTGGTATCAGAGCAGGACTGCCTGTAGGAAACACTTTCTATTGGTCGATGTCGAGTCTAGTGAAAATTATTTTAACCTAAAAATGAGTTGTGAAAACCTTCTTAGGATTCTTTTACTCCTCATCCAACTCGCTCTACTCTGATTCTTACCTCTATTTGTTTTATGCTTGGTGTCGATGTTTAGGTTCTCGGGGTTTGGGTTCTTACCGTCCAGTTACGACTCGAGTCCTTTGTATCCGTTTGCTATCGCCGCGATGACGGGATGTCACCGTGGTTGCCTAAATTTGTTTTATTGTTTGCCATCTTCAATATCTAAATCTGGAAGCACCCCAAATGATCTATCCTATCTGTCGAAGGTGTTTACTAACTATGTCATTGTTCCAATTCTTCAGAATGGCTCCTACCCGTCGTGGGGAATCAAGCAATCCTGATGCACCGCCGCCACCCTCAATGGCGGAGGTCCTGATGGCCATTGAGCAAAACCGGCTGCGAAATGAGCGTCTGCTCGAGCAGCTGGTGCAGCAAGGGGCCAGGAGGAACAACGACTGCACCACTCTCACCGAGTTCTTGCGGTCCCACCCTCCCACTTTCTCTGAAGCTAAGGAGCCGCTTGATGCGGATGATTGGCTTCGGGCTCTAGAGCGCAAGTTTGCCGCTCTGCACGTTCCGGTGGCGGAACAAGTCAACTTCGCCACCTACCTGCTGAATGGAGCCACCGGCTCCTGGTGGGAGAGCCACGTGGCAATGTTTGCCGCGGGCCATGTCTTCACTTGGGAGGACTTCCGCGCCGCTTTCCGTGCGGCGTACATCCCCAAGCCCGTCATGGACCTCAAGAGGCGGGAGTTCCTGGACTTGACCCAGGGACGCATGGACGTCCAGTCCTATGGACGGGAGTTCAACCACCTCTCCTGTTACGCCCCTCGGGACGTGACGAATGATGAGGACAAGCAATACCTCTTCCGCAAGGGGCTCGCACCTCGTCTCCGATACGAGCTCCTACCCTTCAAGTTCACCTCCTACCAGGAGCTCTACAACCAGGCTCTCACTATGGAGCAGGGTAGGAAGGAGCTGGAGGCTTCCAAGAGGCCAGCTTCCACCAACAACCAGAGCTCCTCTTCTTCTGAGGGCAAGAAGCGCCGGGTATTTGTGCCCTTCAGCGCTGTACCTAAGGCACCCTCCGCGCCGAAGCCCACCGAGTACTTGCCACCTCCGCCTCGCCCAACTACTTAGACCTTGGGTGCGGCTGGAGGCGGTTTTCGACCTCGACTGCCGGCACCACCGGGGCTCAGTTGCTTCGCTTGTGGCCAGCCGGGGCACTACTCCACGGAGTGCCCCCAGAAGGCACCGGCTACCGCAGCACCTGCACCGGCTCCCTCTACCCTAGCCGCCAAGGCTACCACCGTCAGCCGTGGCCGCCTGAACCACATCTCGACTGAAGGCATTGAGGAGGACCCCGGAGTTCTCATGGGTATGCTTCGAATCAATGATTACCCTGCTTCAGTTTTGTTTGATTCTGGAGCATCGCATTCATTCATATCAATAGCCTTTGCACACAACCATCAAATACCGTTTGAGAACATGGACTCCCCGCTAGTGGTTAAAACACCAGGGTCTCTTTGGCAAACCAAGTGGGTTACTTCCGAGGTTCAGATTACCATAGGCTACTGGTCCTTTCCGTTCCAGCTGATAGCATTGAAGTCAGATGGGCTAGATGTGATTCTGGGTATGGATTCCGCCGCCGCACTCGCCCTCCTCCCGATTCCGCCGCCGCACTCGCCCTCCTCCCGATTCCGCTGCCGCCGCACTCGCCCCTTCCTCTCAATCGCCACTGCCACCGCCGCCACCCTAGCCTCCGCCACCTTCCCGCTCCCGAATCCTGCTCACTGCCCATAGTTCATCTTTTCTAACGTAGTTATCCTTCTCCTTCTCTAAGGTAGTTCATCTTTTTTGCACTAATCTGATAATTAGAATTGATTTTGTGAAGACGAAATGAACTAGCTCCCTCCTTCCGGTTGCAGATTTTAGGGTTAGCAATTTTAGTAAATTGAATTAGTTTGCTATTTAGGATAGTAATTTTAGGGTTAGCAACTTAGGGTTAGCAAATTGAATTAGTTTGCTATTTAGGATAGTAATTTTAGGGTTAGCAATTTAGGGTTAGCAAATTGAATTAGTTTGCTATTTAGGATAGTAATTTTAGGGTTAGCAATTAGGGTTAGCAATTTTAGCAAATTGAATTAGTTTGCTATTTAGGATAGTAATTTTAGGGTTAGCAATTGTTATTATTTTAGAAATTGTTAGCATTGTTATTTTTTTTTGAAAGGAAAGCGGTAGGAGAGGCTCCCACAGCGTTNATATATATGATGTTCGGTGATCACTAGATAGATGTGGAAATATTGGAGGAGCTGTATATATTGAGTTGTATACATATAAATTGACGAATGTTTCTTCTCTTAGGCCTCGACATCGAGCAAAGCTACCAAACGAGGCCCGACCAAAAAGTTGGCCGCATCTACGCACTACACATTTGAGGTCATATCCCCTACGGGCGACCCCAAGGAACCCAAGAAGGATGCACGCATATTTAAAAAACAATGCGGAGTTCTGGTTAGGGATCACGTCCCGATCAGTGTTCGAGACTGGCATAAGCGCAAAGGGGCGAACGATAGTGAGTATGTCACCAAAAGGTACAAAGCGGGTCTTTGGAATGACGTCATGGCACATTTCAACCTGCCAGAATGTGAGGATCCAGCCGCCGCTGAAACATTGAGGGCGAAAGTCAAGCAGTGGACTCTTAAGAAGAATGACGAACTATTTCGGGGGTGGAAGAAAACATTATGGAAAAACTATCTGAAGAAAAAGGAAATGCCAGTATTCGAAGGCCATCTAGCGAAGCAGGCGAATCACTAGAAGGCATTTAAGGAGTACAAGGAGTCACAAAATGCCAAGGACTTGTCAGAAAAGAACAAGAAAAATGCTGAGAAGAAGAAATATCACCACAATTTGGGGCCAGGGGGCTACGAGTCTGCCATGCCAAAGTGGGATAAAAAAGAGCAAGAGATGCTTGATAAAGGGATCGAACCAGAATGGATGCGCGAAGATTGGGAATTGAGAGCAAGAAATTGGTTCCTTGCGCATGGTGGTTCATACGACGAACAAACAGGGGACCTTGTTTGCAGTGACGGTCTTAGGATACCCAGGGAAAATTGGAAAAAAAATAGTGAAAGAAATTAAAGAGGGGAAGAGAAAGTTCCGTCCTGATAGAGAGAAAGACTTGCTCACACTGGTCCTCGGGAATGACGAACAAGGAGGACGAACACGAGGCCTTGGCTCTTCGTTCCCGTGGTGGCTTGGGTTTGCCAAAGACCAAGAGACTTACAGAAGCCGAGCGAGAGCAAAGCAGTGACATCAGGAGGAGGACAATGACAAGTTCAACCAGTTGCTTGCCAGACTTAATGAGCAGCAGCAGCAGATTGACAAACTTAGAGGAGTTGTGCGCCTGCAAGATCCTGCACTCGATATTACCGCCGGCCCATCTCAGCGGAAAAGCAGCGTGGCTGACTCGGAGGCCCCAGCTGACGATGCACGACGGATGATAGAGGGCGGTCCCGGCTACCCCATGGATGGAATCAAGTAGCATATATCTTGTGAGCTACATCAGAAATTGAAGAACATATCCATGAAGGTGGCGGTCGGATATGCTTTACCTTGTCCACCTGACGCACGCTGGCATTACCGTGAGATTCCAGCTGGCTATGCTAAAGTCGGGGTGGATGAAATCGTATCGGGGTTTCATGATATGGAGCTTGACATCCCTGGACCTGAAGATGAGAGGACACTCGGAGAAGTTGTGGGTGCTATCATTCTATGGGACAAGAACTACATCAAGTTTCCAGGCTCGGCGCCAAGGACAACACCGCCTCCGAGTTGTCGCAGGTCACCTACACCTCCAACGCCATCACCTGCAAGAAGCCCACCCCATGACTACGGCCACCACAGCGTGAGTCCATCTCGATCTCCGCCGTCGGACTTGGGTCGGCCGTCTTAGCCATCGCCGCCCGCCAAGAGGAAGCGTGCCAAAAACACTCCATCGCTGAGTTCTAACAAACGGATCCCGAAGCGAAAACGGTCGCCCCTCCCAAAGGTACCTCATCCGAATCTTCCCATCAGACCTTACGATCGTACCCCCGAGGAAAACGACAGGATCACAAAGGAACATAAAGATGCGCAGATGCAAAAGAAGAAACCCGAGCCCCGCCCGGTATACACCGAGAAGCAAATAAACTATGCAGTGAGTTTTCTGAACACACCATCTCAATATCAGTTGCACCATAAGCCTGATGACTATCTACGCACACTTCAGAAGGAAGGGAGAAATAGCAGATCAAGTAGAAGTGCAAGCGGGAGCAAATCAAGTAAAAGTGCAAGCGGGAAAAGATCAGACGTTCCCCAGCTCGGACAACAGGCCAAACAATCGATCCCACCCCTCAAGGTGTTATCCGAAAATGCCCCCCCCCCCCTGCGCCAGCAGCAAAGTTTGGAAGAAGCAAAGAAGTGGGCGGCTGAATGGAATATGAGTGTTGAAGACATTCTATGTTCCCAAGACGACAAGTTTCCCAAGTCTGTTGTAGGCCCTAAGCCTACATTTGTCATGGGGGAGCCTTTGGTCAGCAAAGAGAGGTTGGATGAACTACCAACACATCTGCGTAATTTGCATGCATGGTACTTGACTGCCGCAAGGAATGAAAGAATAATGATCGTGGCGAAAGTCCCACGGGAGTACTACTTCCGACCCGACGAGATAAATGTTGACTTTTCAGAACTCTTCCAGATGTACAATTTCGAAGCCCTCAACAAATCTCTCATGAGTTGCTATTGCCTGTAAGTTGTTCAATTCATTGTCTACATATAAGTTGTTTAGTTATTTCAGTTGTTCAGTTCATTGCATGTAATTATACTCATTATATCCTTTTGTACTCTATTATGCAGAATGAAGATCCTGGTCAAGTAGGAACATCATAAATGTTGGGTTCATTGACCTAGATAAAATACATATAGAGACGCTAACGAGCAAACCCGTCGAGACGGAGGGAAACCTTCTAAGATTTCTATCGGAGCAACATTTCTGTGACCACATATTGTTTCCCTACAACTTCAGGTGAGGGTCTTACTCTGTTGTGAACATTCACTTACAAGTGTAATTGATGAGTTACTGACGTATATATAAATGTGTGCAGCTTCCACTGGATTCTGCTAGACATTCAAATTGATAAGGGAAGAGTTGATGTCTTCGACCCATTAACGAGAAACATGGAAGAGTTCCAGAGCATGCAGGACATGCTCTAGAGGTAATTTCAATCATTCTCGCGCTATATCGGTCTTATTCGATGATTTTCTGAGATATCAAGTAATGAATAACTCATTCATTCATTTTCCTTGTCGGGCAGTGTTTGGAAGCGGTTCAAGTGTGTGATTGACGGTATCTCTCATGAGGAGCTGACGTTTAGGAGGGTTGAGGTAAGTAGTACGAGATAGGGCCGCACATCTCTTTACTTCTATTTTCAATACAATTATAATGCTAGATTATTATTTTGATTGAATTCTATTCTCGTAAAGTGCGACCAGCAGTCACCGGGGACGCATTATTGTGGATACTACGTTTGCGAGTTCATTCGCACGTTTAACTCTGAGCACAAAGATTATACATACGACGTAAGCAATACATTCACAACTTTATTTTATTACCGTCACTTTTTGTTATCATGATTGATATTCATATTAATCTCCTTTTCTTATATAGTTCCAGACCATGCGGGAGAGGTTCCTACCAGAGCAACGTTGTATAGGAATTGCAGAGGAGCTGACGGGTTTTTTTATGACAGAAGCTGTAGACGACAAAGGACAATTTAGTATAGCTAAGGACCATTACTGATATCGACCGTGTAATCAAATAGACGGGCTCTAGTCCTGGTAATTGTGATCTCCATGTAATTGTATATATTTGTATGCTCGATCGCAAGACAAGTTATCTTATATATATGCACGAACGTGTACGCGTAGAAATATACGAAAACTATTTTGAAACGAAGAAAGAAATAAATAAAAGAAAACAAAATGAATTCTCTGCCGCGGCACAGAAAGTGCCCAAATTCCTGCCGCGGCAGAGAACCATTAGTCACGGGCCGTTATTCGAACCGAAACTAAAGGGGGTGCCCCCGGCGCGCTCCGCGGCAGCCAGCTTTGGTCCCGGATGGTAACCGGGCCGGGATTAAAGGTCTAGCCTTTAGTTCTGCTTGACTAGTCCCGGTTCGCCAACCGGGACTAATGCCCCTCACGGGCCGGGACAGAAGGGCATGTCTCCATTAGTGAGTCCTCCTCCCTAGGAAGTGCGCTACTCCTCCCATAGTCCCATGTAACGCTGTCTGAAGCTGTGTGCACGCATGCCAGTACTCTATTAACCAGGACAGAGACACTACCATACCGGTATAGCGATAACGTGGGGTGCCGGTTTTGAGCCTAGCGGTGATGTACTCCACAGCCCATACGTACGCGTCTGGAGCTGTAGCTCTACCCAAATAGAAAAAACCAGGCAGGCGCCTTGCTTTCAGTGCCCACACAAAGCAACAGCAGCGGTCGCGATCGATCGACACAAGACTGCAGAGAGGAACTGGCATCGCCGATCCCGACGCTCGCCCACGCCCCGATAATATATATTGTAATGGTGGTTTGACCGCGAGCTTCGGCCACGGAAAACCGGCGGGAGTTGATTTGGTGCCGGGGCGCTCGCTCGGTGTCCGTTCCCGGGGGCGCGTGCGCATGGTTTTGTTTCCGTCCGGCTTGTTGTTTGTTTCCTTTGTCAAAGCAAGCTCCCCATGCGCCATGCCTCGGTTGGGCGTGAGGGCAGGTGGAATGGAAGGCTCAAGGCTCCATGCCTCCCTCCCGTCAGTCCGTGTGCGCACGAACGCCCTCGGGACTCGGCGCGGCACCCATCCTTTAATTTCTCGCGCACGGGGAGCAGCGCGCATTGATTCATTAATTGACTTAATGTCAGTGGCGCCATAACCTCGGTTCCTTCCTTCTACTGTTGTGGTGGTCCGCTGACCGGCCGAACCTTGCTACTAGCTAGCTAGAGCGTGTCCGTGGGGCTATGAAATTATGGGCGCGTTTGGTAGCCAGCATCAATTTGGTGTTCCCGTTGGGCCTGCCCCGCTAGGCCAGGTCTGGCGAATACAGCTTCTGGCTCAGGTTGTGCGTTTTGTTTGATGGGCTGCATCGCACTGCGAGGCACATGGGTGCACTTCGTTTGGTTGCTTGCTCTTTTTATTTTTGGCTCTCCACATGCAAAGACACGCTGTTTGGTTGACAGCAATGTTTCCATGTGTGACACAGACTTCCGATCCCCTCACCACTTTCAAATTTGGTGAGGTTACCAGCACACACAATCACACAGAAGCACACACAAGCACATAACCGAACTACATAATCAGACAAGCACAATCCCATGAGCAGACAAGCACAATCAGACATAAGCAGACAAGAACATACATAAGCGACCAGGTTAATTTACGAACAGGTAGTACTGATTAGTTTCTAGCAGGTGCATCTCATGCAAACTTTAGGTCTACACTGATCAGTTGCACATAGTCAATTGCACGATTGCAAACTTCCATACATCAGTTCTACACATTGTTAATTGCACACATGCACACGAAGTCGCTTCTCATTGTAGTATGCAGAATGGCACGACGCGGTGCTCACCGGCACGACGCGGTGACCACCGGCATGACCAATAACAGAATGGACATGCATGTCAACGGTGGAGTGGTAATGTACTCTAACATCTACTCAAGTATACAGCCCATCCAACATAGCAGCAATCAGTGCATGTAAAAACCCTAATGAGGGATTGCAATCTTACCGTGCTGCCGCCGCCCTGGGACCCGTCGTCGGCTCGAACTGCCTTGCCCTTCCTCTTCCGAGAGTTCGTCGATGGCGATGCCGGAGTAATACATGCCACTGTAGAACCAGCCTCTGGCGAAGCCGGCGTGGGAGAGGGCGATGGTGCAACACCAGATCTGGGCATCGGAGTTGGGGACGGCAGAGCAGAGGAAACCGGCGCAGGGGGGAATCGAGGAATCGGGCTGAATCCCGGTGGCGGCTGCGTGTTTGCGGCCCTCTCCGCCGCGAGCTGCGCCGCCCTCCGCAGAGCAAACCCTGCCCGCGGCTCAAAAACCCCTGCTGCAAGATCCCCGCCCCGGCCGAGCTTGAGCTCGAACCGGCCGCTTCCCTTGTGGCCGCGCTCATCTGCTTTGCTACCGGCGAGGGCCGATTTAGGGCCGGCAGCACGGCCGGGCTAATCGGCGCCGTCGCACTGCGACAAGTCCCCGCCTCGAACTCGTGGACGGCGTGCGCTACCCTTGAGGATGGACGGGGAGGAACAATGTCGGCGGGATCTAGGGCCGTCGGTGGCGGCGGAGGTGGAGGAGGAGCGCCGGCCTTGGGTCTCCTCGGTTTCTTCGAGTAGTTGATGGGACGTGAGAGGGGTGTCTGGGCGGTGACAGTAGCGAGTGAGAGGAGAGAGAGTGGGGTGGGCGGGGTATTGACGCGTCTCCCGCCCTTCTCCACGCGTGCAGGCGGTGGGCAATTCGCATGCAACCTGCACTCCCCAGAGCCTGGCCCGACGGATTCGACCGTGCCTCCCCGGCCTGGCCCGGAGGTGCTTTAAAGTTCGCGCCCGCATGGCCCAGAAGCGAAACCGGGCAACCAAACAACGTGCAACTGCAGCTGGCGGGCCTGGCCGGGCTTCCCGCAGGCCACCAAACGCGCCCTATGTTTTTTCTTTAGGGTAACGACGAAATTATAGTTTCTGCTACAGTATGTTCCTGTCCGTTGTGCTTGCACTTTGCAGCTTTGAGTTATTTCTTACAAAATTTCTAGCACTACTGGGTTCAAATGAAGCCTTCAAACTTGTTTTCCCTCAACAGACCAACACGCATAATCTGTTTTGTACTGCTCCAATAATGCTTCAGGTGGCGTGCACGATGACTCTTTTTTTTATGCAACCACGAACCCACATCGGAGGACAAAACCGTCAGACAAATCACCACGATTTTGAGGTTACTGCTGCTAGCAGCAAGGAACGAGAGGATGCTCCAGTACAAACACTGCAACCGCAAACTGTATCCATGTTCATCGTCCCATGACAATGTACATGCTACTAAAGCTTGCACTGCAACTTTCAGCAGTACCCACAATTCAACACAGGACCAAATCATCACACACACAGAATGTCACACACTAATACTACCGATCAGAAAGTCGACAATTCAGAATGTCGCGGATCTGGTCATGCATTCAATTGTGTTCGTGAGTAACATAAAAAAAAACACTCAGTCTTTATTACAACCACCACTTTATCTGAAGCATTTTACATCAAACGACTATTCATTCGTAGGACACGTTTTTAGCCAGGGTTATCTCTTCTATGTTTAACGCTTCATTACGGCCCTGTTGAAATCAAAGCTGCTACAGATGGTACTGATCTAACGTCAATAGCTAGCTAGATACGGGATAAATGAGCACTACATCAAACTGTCAACACACTAGAAGTAGAGGGAACAATCTGCGTCGCCTAAATATTGACAGGAAGAGCGGTCAAGAAAGCTAGCGTGTAAGGAGACGTGGACTTGCCGAAAGGTGTACACCAGCGTGGAAGCTTCTCAAGAACCGTCTCGACCATCGGTGTAACCCTATTCACATCCGTTCTTAGTTTTACCAAGAGAGGGGAATCTTCTCCTGCTTTAGCTTCTTCTACAGACTCGCTTGTTGGAGACCAGAGAAGGGTTAGCTGGAATTTTGTTGGTGAGCTCTTGCCACCTGCAAACTGGATGGTATGCCATCCATCGACCTCGGTCTTACCACCCAGCGGAATCAGCGTCTCTGAATCCACTGAACAAAGTAACACATGCAAAGGTCAAAATAAGAAGGCGGAATATCATTTATCTAGTTCACTTAGCTTAATCGATTTATTTCGTGGTAACTCACCTTGGACAGTGAAATCATCAACCTCATGCATATTGATTGCGAGTGACCAATGTGTAGATGACTTGGTGTCAACTGATACCACTGTCATACGGGCATCATGTGCTTCATAATCACTTTCAACATGGAGCACGGGAACTTCTGATTTGCTCCATCCAGTATTGCTCTTTTTGTAACTCCGACAGCCATACTTCACCGTAAATGTCACAAAATCAACTGTCAAATTTCTTCCGCAAGAAAATTCTTCCTCTCCAAGGTCCGTCAATTCCTTTGTCAATTTTCCAGGTGTGTTTGAAAAAAGGGAAATATAGGATAGCGGTTCTGTATTTCCATAGTTCACTCTTGTAGTATCAACAACATGCACAACCTGAGAAAATGATGAAACAGTTATCATTGCTAGTATAGCTCGATAATAGCTACAATTTCAAGACACAGTTAACTCATTTATTGATTTCTTAAAATTATAACCTTGCTGAATAACTAGCATTTCTATGTAAGCAATTAGTACTACACGGTTAATGGCAATGTAAGATGACCCATTGTGTTTGGGAAGGTTTGCATGACACAAAAGTCATTTCATTATGCACTCGTTAGTTCTTATGCAGAAAACTAGAATGACTTATATTTCAACCTGAAGGGGTAAGCATTTACTTGATACAATTCTTTATCTGAAAAACAGGCTCTCATTCAGCATATGCATAAGAGATTATATTAAAAGGACGCTGGATTAATAAATGAATAAAATCACCTTCAGGTTACAGAGATAGCAGATGAAAACAAATTATCAAAACCACCAGAAGCATCAAAGCAGTTAATCATTGACTCACACTATTAGGATACCACATGTTAACATAAATCCAAGTACGTAATCAAACGATACCACAAATAATGTATAGCAGTTCTTACATTTACAGGACGAGCAATATCCTCTGTGAATGCTGGAACAATGCCACTTGATACCAGTATAACGGCAAGACCAAAGACTGCACACAACAAAGAAAGAAGTGTTCGTTTTGCACCTGCGGAATAGAGTACCCCGAACATCAGTTTCTTTGGGATGTGTTGTGTGTAAAACAGAAGGCAGATGTATGTATATATTGCAGAAGTGCACGAACTGGATGCAATAATTTTTTTTTGAGAAAGACCTGCGTATATTCAACATAACAAGAGAACAGTACAGATTACAAACGCACGCCAGAACATCCGGAACTGAACAACCAGCACAACAGCATACAAGCTGAACCACCGCGATGTCCACCGCCACTTCCAAACGCCAGCAACGCCAGAGGGAAGGAAAGCAGACGACCACCAACCCTGACAGGGAGAGCACCTCCACGCCTTTGAAGAACTAGAGCCACCCGGCGACGAACGCCGGGATCTGAAGCGTTGAACGAACAACGGCCACGGCGCTCTCAACCTTGATCCAGCACCAGACGCCCAGGAACGACCGTCCGCGCCGGAACAACCACCTTCAGGCCATCTCCCCTGCACTGGAAGCAGAACCGAGCCGAACCACGCCTTGGTCATACCTTCTCCCCTCGCCACCACGGCCGGCCGGAGAACGAAGAAGCAAGGCCATGCCAAAACAGAGCACGCTGACACCACCACTCCTCCCCTCGCCACCATGGCCGGCCGGAGAAGCTTGAGCAACGCACCAAAGCCGGCGAACAGCACCTTGCTTCGCCGAGCACCACCACGAACACACCACCCCACAAGCTCCGAGCCGCCGCAGAAAGAGGCGACGGCACAGCGAAGACAGAGCCGGAGGACAAAATCCCTAACCTGCATGGCCGACGCCATCGCCTCGCCGTCCACGCAGCAGGAAGAGAAACTCCCTGAGCCCGAAAAGGCCAGGGCACCAAAAGCCAGCTGCTCACCGTCGAGAACCCGGAGGCCGTCGACGCGGAGGAGGAAGAGCAGTAGCACCAAACTCCACCCCGGCAGCACCCCTCCTACCACCGCGCCGCCGGCCGGAGACCTAGCTATCCACACCCTATGTACACGCCAAGCATAGATCCGGGGTTCCCCCACCCTCCCGCCGCCGGAGCGGTCGACGAAGGGGGAGGGAACCCACGGCCACGCCGGCGGACGTGGGGGAAAACCGGGATCGCCTCCCCTTCGCCTCAGAGTACTGTAGCAGAGGAGAGGATAAGAGGAAGGTGTTTTTCTCGCATACCTAACTGGATGCAATAATAGATGTGGCAGATGTATGTATATATTGCAGAAGTGCAAGAACTGGATGCAATAATAGAGAGTACATCAATGTCGGAGGGGAAAACTAGGAGCCTTCTTTTGAGCAGCAAAAAACACAAATGTCATATATGATCATTCTCAGATTTGTTTAGCTTTGAAGCTGATTGCAATTTTTCGTTTCCTGGTTCTTTCTTAGTTTGTGATCATGGTCACCTTTGGTGGCTTGTAAATGTTAGTACCATTTCGGCATTACTCAATTACAAAATGATACACAGTTAGGTGAATGTTTAGCGGGAATGATCGTTCCTCAGCCTCAGATTAACACACCCCTTACACTATATACCAACTCAAAGCAAAATCATATTTTATATATAAACAAGGTGGCAGAAATTTGATAAGCCAAATGTGATGATATATCAAGCATGACATATTGACATGGCTTACCTGAGATATGTATGTACGAAAGAAGATACACAAACGTAAAAGAGACGACTAAAGCTACGCCAACAGCAACCAATACATTTCCAATCCAGTCTGGTAGTCCACCAGGGTTCCTGCATACATTGAATCAAGGTTGACATTAGTTTGGTTAATTTAGATTAACTGACATTTCTGTTAACAGCATTGAAGTTAAATTTTTAATCATGATCCAAACAAACATAGCAAATGAGAAAATACAGAACAAATTTGGAGGTTGCAGGCTCTAGATATTTACCTGTCAGCCCGTACAATACTGCCAACCATCACATCAACCATGCGAATAAACAAACTAGCAGATGACACAACTGGTACAGAAAGAGCCAGAACCAGTGTAACGACCTTAAGCTGTTTAGGTGACCTTACAGGAGATAATGTTGCTTCCATAAGACCATCTGCAACAAAATAACAGTCATCAATACTCGAGGTGAATACAACCATATTAAGTACTCTAAAGGTCATCCCACTTACATGCAAAAGCAGGCGAAACAAGCCAGATGAGTGCTATATAGGATGCGCCGACCTTCAAATAGGTTCCCAGTATCAAAACTATGAGCCATTGGACGAAACCAGATTTGAAAATCCACCTCTCAGCTTCGAGGCTAACAATGTAATTAATCATGTTACCAGTTAGACCTGGCTTCGTTCTTGAATAGACCTGTTGAATGTGTCTCTTCAGGAGAATAAATCCAATATGCTGACCAGTGAATGCCCCAAGCAGTGCCGGTGAACCAAATAAGCCAATTACTAACCACGGATTTGCAACAAAGGAAACAGGAAAAGGAGAAATATGTGGCAGAGCAAATGCTACCACAACCGGTAAGAAGACAGAACATATCAACGTTAGAATAATGCTCAAACATGATATTCCGAAGGACATAAGTGCAGGGCGTCCGCCCATAAGCAGTGATGTTCCCCATATCAGGAGTGACTGAAATATTATCGAGTTGTGAAACATGGTTGCTAGTCGCTGTGGATAGACCACCATGTACATGCCCTACAAAGTTGCAAAGTACAAGTGAGAAGCTGAAAAATAAATCAGTTGAATAAGAAATCATGCTAAATAAACCCGCACGAAAAAATTCCAGACACCAACAAATATTTCTGTTTTTAGATACCACTAACACATGCGAACACCTGCTAGAATTATCTGCATATTTTACTCCGGTTATGTCATGGTCTAACTTTTCTTTGAGGGAATCTATTGCTCATATTTTTTCCAGCTAAGCAAGACCACCAATCATCAAAATCACTTGAGGTTTTTGAGGACCCATATGGCACCGGGAGCATAGGAACATCAAATCATAGATCCAAACTAGATTTTGATGTCCATTCCATTGCTGTAACCAAACAAAATCGAAGGACAACTCACCCAAGAATTGGGTCATTCGTCAAAGACAGATATATCGTCCGAAACAACAACCACCCAACACAAGACTATGACTAAATGTTGTTAAACAAACGTTACAACTTACACCACTGAACTATACACGACCTAGAGGCCAACCACACAAGCACAAGGGCCGCACAACCCGCAAAAATGGGAAGAGAGTCCAATTCTGTAAAGAAGGGCAGAACCGGGCCGCACCTGCTTCACAGAGTCGATGGCGCTACGGACCACATGTCTCATCTCGAATCCACCAACCTACCACCTTACATCGCCACACCCAGTGTCTATCACAACAAGCTGAAGGTACATCTAGGATCCCTAAGGGGTTTTGGATGATTCATGACGGGGAAATTAGGGAACTAACCTCTATTGCTAATAGTATCACAGATTTTAGCTCATAACATTTTTGCCATGATAAGTGGATCATGCTTATGTTAAGTGGATGTTGTAAAAATGCAAGTGGATCAATGGCTTTGGTGACCCTCAGAAAGTTAGAAAAATGTATAGGCTCCTATGAAATGGTTCTATTTTTCTTGAGACATAGGTATGCCGCACTATCAAAAGGGTCACTTAGCAAAGCAGAGGAAAAAAGAATCCTCACAAAATTTCCACAAATTGCGGAGTGACGCGGGGGTTTGTATCTCATTTTTTTCAAATTCTCATGATCGAAGACCGTCTCACACATCATTCTTGGTCTTACAGTTGCCTGAGTTATTACATGAGACATAATCAACTCTGAAACTCCAAAATTGATCGAATTATTATGGTCCTGTTATGACCTGAATATGCAGAACCAAGTGTTGAGATCTATAATTTCCATAGGAGTTTATGAAAATGCAAAAGCTATATGTGTGCTACTTCTTACTTAGCTTAATGGAAAAAAAAGATATTGTAGAGTGATAATATATGAAAGACAGCAAACAAGCATAATTTAATCATCATACCAGAACGTCAAAGAAAACAGCTGTCTTCTGCTCTGTGCTCTCTTGCTTTGCCTGGTGTGCATCTTTCATAAATTTTGGTGATGAAGCAGCATGGAGTAGGAAAGCAAGCATATTTTCTCCACTATGCTGAAGCGATCCTGGTTTCAGAAGCTCCATTTTGTCATTCTGCATAGAATACAGCAATAAAATATCATGAGTAAGCAACGTTTGGCACTTGAAAATGGATTGAATCTAACCACATATTCTTTTCACCTTGTATTACACTTATTAAATCAACCAGCATTATGGTTAGATCTAAAGCTCTCGGTTCAAATTTCTGATTGGCAGGCATAAATTACAATCTCATGGCAAATGAATTATTGTAATCAAATATCACTAAGCAACAAATGGCTGTAACTGAGTAGATGATATATATATATACATTGGTTATCCTGTTCATAACAAATACAATTAAATGAACTTTAATGGACTGAGTGGCTGTAACCTTTTGCTTAGAATCTTAATAAACATATTATATATACATAGCCAGGCCAATATTTTCACAGAAAAAAAGAACACAAGCTAAATCTTTCCTATTGGTATATCATAAGGTACATAAATATATATATGAAGGCATCAAAGCAAACCTTTGTGTGATACACAGCTGTCGTATCTGTATATGCAAAATCAAGGCCAGGAAGACCAGCAACTTCCTGATATATTTGGAAATCGGTAGCAGATTTTATTGCTCCAGAGTGGAAAACATCCTGCAATTAGAAGTTTGGTCATATCATATTTGCAAGATGCTATAAAGATGAACTAAGATTAACCTATGCTGGTTGAGTGAAGTGACATGTGGAACCGTCTTCGTTCACTCTAGCAAGAGGATATCAGTTTTCTTCTATGAGTTTGGAGATAGGACCAAACAAGTGGGTGCGCGTGGATCATATCCATTTTTTTTATGGAAAAGGCGAATTAAATAGGGAACTTTCAAAATTTACAGATCACTCAATGTTGCTCTGAGCTGCTTGATTTCAGAATTGCTGGAAATATGACAAAGTTGCCACAGTTATTTGCTATAATCAAATGTTCCCCTCTACTGCCCAATTTATATTTTATCTTTTTACAGATCAATAGCTGGCTCACTCAAACTTCCACAGAAGGACCATTACTGTATGTGGACTGCACCTGGGAAGATAATGAACATCGCAAGTGAAACTGTTCTTTCTAAGACAGCAAAGCTCAAGAATCCAAATAAAAACAATGTGTTACCTGTATAGCTATCTGAGCAGATGGATATTTGGCTACAGCAGCAAAGCTCTCCAAAGCCCAATGGTGAGTACCCTGTTATATGAACAAAAATAGAACGGTGAGCTGAAAGGGTCCGACATCAATGCTTTCATTACAAATAGGACAAAACAACACAGTGATCCGCAGAAATAAAAAAGCAGGAAAAAAATATTTTGGTGCCCAAATATAAGTACATACAAAATAGCATGGGAGATGGCTAATCTTTAATTTTCTGCAACAGGCAAACACAAGAGAACTGTAACTTATGGTTTGCCCAAATATTAAAAAAACCTTATTTAGTAGCATCAGTTCAAAGTAAATAAAACCGGTACATGACTCCTACAATTGTAAATGCAAGCATTATTTTAAAAAACAAAGAAAACTGCAAATTTTGAGCCTGACCTGAAAAAGGGTGGACTTCCCACTGATACCCATAGCTTCCAAATCAACAGCAAAACGTACTGAGTTTCTCCAGTGGTGCTGCACAAATATGAGTAAATTACATTATAGAGTATAAACGATAGTGACATGAGCTAGTATCAGTTATACAGCATGTTTCTATGTTATGTATGAAAATAATGACCTGAGTTATAAAACTGTGGGCCCCGTCAAGACCCTCTTCTTCCCCTGTGTTGAACAGAAACAGGACACCACTCTTGAACCCATGAGCCCACTGAGACACTCCCCGTGCAAGCTCTAGCATGACTCCTACACATGAACTGCAATCTCCAGCGCCTTCACTGAAAAAGCATATAGGTACATATATTTTCTAAGAAACTGACAATTGTTCTGCTGCAGTACATGCATTTGCAATGAATAGGCATCGGTGTTATTAATAATACTAACATTAGATGAACACTCTGAACATCTGTCTAAATTACTAGTGAAAATCATCCTTAGACAGAATGATCAGGTAAACAAAACATGGCCAGTAAATAGAACGACCTCATCTCTATTGTTCCTTCAAAACAAGCCTGAAAGCTATTCCCTCGTTCAAACTTCCTGTGCTGTATTTATCTCAAATATAGGATCACGAATCACGTTACATCATAGACTTAGTTTACACCTAACAGTCATTGTCAAGCTATCTTTAGCAAAATTTGCATCTACATATGCGTTCTGCTTATGCTTAAAGAACGAGTGAGCCGATAATATGTCCAATCTCATTTATTCCATATACATTTCATTTTGCACTCTCTGCACCCACCATTCCTCAGTTGAATACTAATGTGCTACTCAAGTTGGATTGCTGCATATAATGATCTGCAAGAAAAATTACAACGTCCTAATTTGACCATAAGTGTCAAAAAGGTGCGGAAACTCTTTGTATTTGATGGTATCTAATTAACATGTTGCTTAAGCATATTGATTACATTACATAATGCAAAGCAGAAGCAAAGCTGCCTCATAAGGGATAAGACAAAGCCTTACGTTGTCGAAACTGTGTCGATATGAGAAGAGACAAGAATCAAATTTTCCTCAGCTTCTGGTAAATACTTGGGAACAATTCTGAGGATCACGTGCTTAAGATCTGAATACAAGAGTGTTTTCCCATTGAAAAGGCCACTAGCTATACGGTTTGCACCAATGTCTGTGTGGAACAACTCCAGTTCAACATCAACGTCCCAATGGGCTGTCTTCTTTATTTTCTCTGCTTCTGCATATACATACTATTGCATGGGCGTGTCAAAATGGATAGTGCAACTAAAAGGAGATGTTGCAGAAAATATATAAGTTCCAAGAACAATTCACCTGGTAAGTTAAGATTGTACCATAGCACCATCATGATAAGATAAAGAAAGAAGGCAAAAAAAGGTATAAGAAAAAGATAAGAGGACATAATAATTAGGTGGGTCTCACTTTAACTTGTGCATATGCCTAACTCTTCTCCACTTACTCCTACTAGAGAGTTCTATTAATTAAACATGACACTACAGTTAGCATCAACAATTCAACAGCCAACGCCTAACTCTTCTCCACTTACTCCTACTAGAGAGTTCTATTAATTAAACATGACACTACAGTTAGCATCAACAATTCAACAGCCAACGGCTCCTTCCACCGTAATAGGAAAATGTCATTGACTAAGTATTTTCAGAATAAATTAATGCATAATAAGATTAACAGAAATTTTATAATTGGTCTGAACATTTAAACATCACTAAAGAACTAGCCATGGACAGGGGTGCGTGGAAGTTAGCTATCCACGTGCCAGAACCATGACTTGGTTTCGAGATCTTATGGGTTTCAACTCTAGCCTACCCCAACTTGTTTGGGACTGAAAGGCTTTGTTGTTGTTGTTGTTGTTGTTGGTCTGAACATTTAAATTGTAAGTAAAAACTGGTAAAAGTGCAAAAGCAACAAAGCTTCAAGGCACAACCTGCACAGCAAGATCGAGGGAATCTGAACCAACTGGATGAGGACCAAGGCCTGTCAAGTACTTCACATGCTTAAGGGCAGAAGCCTCTGAAAACCCGCGCTTACCAGCCTGCTCCGTGTCAAGGGGCAAAGGAAGACTTGAAAACTGGGTGCGGTAAACAGACCAGGATCCATGAAGGAAGACTATCAACAATCCCAGCAACAAATAAGCGCTCCTCCTATGCCTGCTGTTGCCGTTATCAGAATTGACTCCTTCGTCAACTTTAGGCTTCTCAGGCATTGTAACAGAAGAGCCTCGCCCTCGAGGCATTGTGCGGGTTCAGAATGTAGTGAAAAAACTGAAAGAATGGACAGTTAGAAAAGAATGAGCTTGGAAGAATCATAACAATACACAAAACTACTACTAATAGCGGAGAATTACAGTACAATTAGTAAGCACTCCGTTTCAAACGTTAGGTGCAATTAACATTTGTTCTTTTTTTACTTTTGGGCAAAAGGGCAAGTTACAATATAACAGTTAACTATGTTGAAGTTCCAGCTACCAAAACAAAGATTCCCAACGGATCCAGGCTAAATAAAACGTGAATTAGATACTCCTGGTTTTCTTCAGCATTTCAAATCATGATGCGCTACCGTTGTAAGAAATGAGTTAACAGCTAACCTCCTACTCTTCCACATAAGAAAATGCATGCAAAGTCTAGTAAGTAATCAGATAGATACACAGTCTCAGGGTGTCATGATTTTCTCGTTAAGTTTGTAGCACAGTTCTACAGACACGGCGACACCCAAGGTTCATAGTCTAATCAGATACATACACAGTCCAAGGGTTTCATGGTTTGTCTTGATAAGTCTATAGCATAGTTCTACTTGTACCACACCCAAGGTCCACAATCTCAGAGCAGGGGTGCTCCAAAGTCCCAAAAGCAAACCAACAGGGGAAACTGGGCGAACAATAGGAAGACGCGGATTGCCTATTCAAAGCGGCCACAATTCATCCTTCAAACAGTAACTGAAAGTGTACCGATGAGACGCAGACAGCTTCTGGCAGTTTTCCTACAGCCAGGTTGCCATAAAAATGAGAGAGACAAAACATAGGCATGTTGATTCACATTTACTGCGTCCAACAGAGCAGCCTGCATGTGTTTAAGAAGGGTGTGGACAGGGCAGCAGGGAAATCGTATGGCAGGCCACTGCGAGAATTTTCAGCCCTCTTGAGGTTCTAGCCGACGCATTGCCAGAAATTATGGGTACGGTACGGCCTGCCAACTCGACCAGAAAAGAAGCTGCCAGCCGCCCAACAATTATCACGAACTGATCCCAGCAGCATCTGATAAACTACTGTAGTAGGTAACTAGTGTAAATAGTAAATGCTGGCATGGTATCAGGCCTGAAGTATCAAGTCACAGGGGCGGAGTAAATGAGGTAACTAATACTGATCTTAGGAAGAAGAAAGCAAAGCAGTCGAACCATGGGCGGAGGACAGACGGATGAGATTAGCGGCAGAAGAGGAATCCGCAGCAGATTGACGGGGAAACGGAGGGGCAAGGACGCAGTACTAGAACGAAGTAGACTTATAGAGCATCAACCCAAGCAATACAGGATTGTTTGCTTACCACGTCCCGATCGATCTCTTCCAGTTCTCCACCCCGCGGTGCAGCAGCAGAGGAGGGGGGCGACGGACGCGGCGTGCTTCGGTGGCGTAGACCCGGCTGAGGAAGGAGGCGTGGACTGAGAGTTTTGGAGGTGTGGAGGGAGAGGAAGAGAGGCCGTTAAGATTCCGCGACGACGAGGAACAGACGCCCGCGGACCTCGAGGACGGCAGCGCGTCCCGTGGCGCCAGCGCTGCGGATGGAGATGGGTTCCACGAGGCCGGGCCGGGAGCCTGCTCTGCTGCTGACTGCGATTTGGACTGACCCGCGTACTCGGACGGAATCATTGATTGATCCACCGATACGGCTTGTCGTGCTGCTCTGCCGCCTCTTCACGAGTTCATCCAAACATCACGGGCTCTGCAGACTGCTTCGTTTGCCGGTAATGCCGCTTGTCCCCGAGACGTAAGCACATCAAAATGGACGGCAGCAACGGGCTAGATCCCTTCACTGGCTGGTGGGTATGGGACCACATCATCACTAGGGATGTAAATGGTACGGATAATTTCCGTTCCAAATCCGTATCCGTTTTTGAGGATATGGTATGTGTTTTTAGAAATCCGGCGGATATGGATGCGGATGTGGATATTGGACAAGCGGATATCCGACAAAAATGGTAGAGGATATGGTATTGATAATATCCGAAGGATATGGATTATCCGACTTTTTTTGCGGATTATCCGATGTCCACAAATAGGATTATCCGATAAAATTAGTCTATTGTGTCATGCTATTGTCTATATTGCACATTTTACAGTATTGTTAGTGCTTATTATTAATTTATTGGGTTGCCTTTGGATTATCGTGATATTGTACCAGTACACAAGCTGATGTACTGTATGAATATGTGACTTTGGATATAATCTAGTGTTACATCCTTTCTGGTCACGTTAATTGTATAAAAAAATAAATTACTATTTTGATGTGTATTTATTCGATTATCCGCATCCGATCCTCCGAGTCCGCTACGAATCCGCAATCCGATATAATCCGTATTAGAACCCACATCCGATCATTATCCGCTCCGATCCAAATCCAACAAAATAATATGGTAAAGGATATGGAAATAGCAATGTCCAATCCAATCCGTTTACATCCCTAATCCTCACTAGTTAAACATTGAGGAAATTAACCTGGAGAAGGGAGGCTGGGTTCAGGTTTCGGAACAGCATTCTAGCACCACGAGACAACTCATGTTTCCAGGAACAGAAATCGTAATCACTGAATGAGCCTCTAAGTCGAGCGCACGTAACAAAATAACACAGTATACCAGAGCTCCAGCATTCTTCTTCGGCACACATCAATGCTCTCTCATGACATAGGGTGGAGCAAAAGCTCTGTAACAAGCCTCAAAATCGTTGGGTCTCTCTACGTTTTAGACTACGACGGCACCGATTGTCACTAGTTTCTTTTACACATCTCCTACAGCTCAGGCACTATTGCCCTGCAAAGCAGGCGTGGGGGCAGGGCCAACAGGATCTACCTTGCCCCACTCTTCTTTCCCAAGAGATCGGCTCTCCGCTTGGCCTCCCTCTCCGCTGTCTGGACGTAAAACTCAGCTCCGAGCATGTCGTTTATCTCAACATCTGATGACAGGCTTGCTTCGGCGGTCTGGATTATCAGCTCGACGGTCAGAGTGAATCCTAGGGCTGAAAGCACGCGCACAGCGTTGGCAAGCCGGCATATGTGTTTCCTTGTTTCCATTGGGGTAAAAGTCTCCGCTTTAGCGTTCAACTTCTCTTGCTCTTCGCTTGAAATGGTAATTTCACGCACCACGACATGCTCACCGACCCAGATGAAGCCGTTGCAACCAAGGATCAAGTCGACGCCATACTGCTCGAGATGATGGAAATGTTGCTTCCGCCGTTTTACCAAATATGCAGGTACTGTGAGCAATTGACCCCTTTTAAGCTGCATAAAGAAACTCAAAATAGTTCAATAGCGAGTTAACACGTAAACTTTGTCGCAGGAAACACAAAGGTGAGATTCTAACTCTAGCAGTCGAATACAAATAAAATCATGGACCTACCTAAGTCATTATCAACACTACAACCAATATGAGGTGTCTCTGTGAACTATTTCAATAAATTGCTTTGAATCCATTACTTCACTAGTAAATCAACAACAACCAGCTTTTAAATGCACATTAAAAACTAGCATATTTTTTGCCTTGGGGACAATGGCTAGAGCCCCGCCTATTTATTAAAGTTTGAAAGAATTACGAGTGTCAGCATTGTAAAGACAACTTTCACAATAGCGCATAGCTACCCTGGGGGGACATTTGGAAGTAACAGATACATCGCACAGAAAGGCAATGTAACACCGTAACCTAAACTGGTAGAGTACTGTGCAATAATAATAGCTGACAAAGAGTTGGTCTGGCATCTACCTTTCCATATTTTTGACTCCTTGCTTGCAGATGAAGAGATCCATCATGTTGGAAACCACGAACTTCAGCCTGATAGTTGATTTCAACCAAAGTAGCAGCATCAGATTTTGAACAGTACTACTCCAGTACAAATACAGTAAAGATTACCAAGGTGTAAAAATGGATACAAGAACAAGCCATGTTTCTAATATCATCAACTTCCCTAGGGAAAAACAGTAAGATAAAACATACAGAAAGCTTGGACACATTAATAGGGGAATCCTTGAGTATCAGAGAACAAAATGCCTTGAATCCAACCAAACCGTTGCTCCATCAGAGAACTAGTAGTTTTACAAAACGCAATTTTTGCACGCTAGTAAAATGAAATAATGCTGGCAGTCCATTAACCAGATATGGAAACAATTCAAGAAAACATGACACAATGTGTACAGCCAAATATAGACTAGAAGATGTCTCAAATTCCGTAACTCCATAATCAAATTATCTTGCTCAAAACAGTCAAATTAATTTCAGCATCACATCAAACCAACAGATTTGTCCAGATCCATTAGGATTTACTATCACAAAAGATCAAAGTTTTGCCATAAAATTAGCAGGGAAAATTCCAACAGTCAGGTGACTTCAAATCAGCTGGGATGAGGTGTAACTGTCTATACTGTTTTGACGCCCTTGAAGCTCTGCATATGCCTCTTGATGTTGCCATCCCTAGTATTGCGTGTATGCTGTTACTGTGCCACCAAAACTGTCAGTCAAACAGAAGGCGAGAGAGAGGCTGGCTGTGGTGGATATATTGCTCCTGTTAGGCACCTAGATAAATTGATATGAGTTACAGGGTGGAGGGGAGGTAGTGGTATTTTAGGTCATGTGCCGTGTGCTACGACGCATAACAAGAAAGATGATTTTGTCGGTTCAATTGCTATAAAGGTTGTCCCATCAGATGGACTAGAACTTAAGTTCAGAACACCATGTGCAACATGAAGATTCAGCCAGTCTGGGAGGGAGAAGGTGCATGGAGTACCAGGAATTCAATAGACGTCAAACAGAAGGGTTTGTACATGGAAGATAGAAATTTGAGGAGTCTGAATGCTAGATGAAATATATCTCATGTTAGTGTCTTATTTTTTATCTGATGCTTTATTTTTGTTGTGGTTGTTATTCCTTGGGGATTATTGCTCAGACCGTGTTATGGAAGTACAGTGCAGTCTATAAGCTTATATACTGGCCACTTGGAAGGGCTGTGGCCCGTTGTACCCAGTCAAGCTTCACTTGGGAAGTCGAAAACCTGAAAACCTATTGTAGATGGCGCAGAATTCTGCATGTTATGTGCTCCTTATTAAGGCTTGTTTTCAAAGTGCGGTGGCGTGTTGATCCCCAGGGCACAAGATTGGTTCTCTTCTTGCAGTTTGCAAGGGCCAAACTTGGTACCCTCTTCGATTGCCATGATTTCCCATCTCTTATATTTGTTGTGCGGCACTATTTCTATTTTTTACATGGCCAACTTCTGGTCCATGCGTGCAGCCATGCACTTCTGCTCCATCTATTTTATACCGCCAGTTCCAATCTGCTATTACTGTTTCCCACCTATTAGCTCTTCGGCTCTTCCACACCTACACGTCTTAGCTTAACATAGACTACTGCCAATTCCAACTAATTAGTCCATAAACAATTATGCTGGTCCACTATATTGCGAGATTTCTTCTATCTTTTGAGTTTTGTCTCTAGCAGAACCCATCTACTAATTACTGCTGCTTAGGCGAGTAAAAGACCAGGGCAACCTAATGTTTTCAAATGCAATCTGAGATGTATTGATTCTATTTTTTTAAGCAACAATCCACTGATTGGCTGATGCAGTAGTAGTAGTGAGAAACTGGGAATGATGGCACAAACTGACAGCAACCATAAGATGACAAAAAAGGTAGAAGAAAATACTCCAGGACTAATAAACACATTTGCAGTGAACTGTGAACAGGATTAGAGAAATATGCTAAGCTGAAATTCTTATAGCATCGGTCATGCATATTTGGTGCTACCCACAAGATAGATATGTAAGAAACTAAATAAAACCACTCATAGAGAAGGGGCAAGGAGTGATACTTACACAGACAACATCATTTTCTTCAAATATACACCGCATATTAAGCTCATCGACCGCTGTTCTCCTTCTCTATAGTGGGATGGGAAACAAATCAATAAAAAGAACATTGGAGAAGAATCACGAGTGACACTTGAAACTTACTAATGATGACAGTAACTTTGAGCACGATGCAACATTTATGTTGTCGTTTTAAAATAAAAGAAAACTACGAAACAATACATTTCCAAGGAAAAAGAGAAATTAAATTTCTTGGACTGTAATGTGTTCTGTACATACTCTTGTGGGACACAATGAGGAACAAGCTTACTGTTAGGTCAGCTAGCAAGGGTGCTTTGAGGCATGTTAAATTATCTGTTGATATAGTGCATGGCACTATTTTTCTTGTAGATTGTATTGCAAGATCCCCGTGTTCAGCTGCCCACGTCATACAAATTTTGGGTGTTACATGATAAAGGTGTATAATGCATACCTGGATTCCATCAGGCAGATTCATTGAAGAAAGCATCAAAACAGCATCTTGGCTAAAGTTTATCTCCAACCTCCAGCGCTTAGGAGCAATCTTGAGGGGGGAAAATCATAGTAACTGATATTGGTCAGAAATGAAATACTCCGTCCCAAAAAGGATGTCATTTCTTTGTCTAAATTTGAATGTATCTAGACACTATTTAGTGTCTTAGTGTCTAGATACATTCAAATTTAGACAAAGAAATGACATCCTTTTAGGGACGGAGGTTGTACATTGTTTGCAATGACGCTGAACAAGCAGGTAGTAAATCACAATATGATGGCAATGACTATAATTGTTTGCATGGACGCTGAACAAGCAGGTAGTAAATCAAACTGTGATGGCATGACTATAACAACAGACAGATTTACCCATATCTTCCAATTGTCACATGGACATGTATCCAGAAGTAAACATCATGAGCCATTAAACCCATACAAAATAATTGCAACTACTAACCTATCAGACAAAGGGGAAATCAATTGTCCAATCCATGTATAATTGTTTATGTTGTAAGAATCTGGCCAAACACACTTTCATATCAACAATTTTATCAACATCCAACAATGTTGGCACTTTCAAGCTCAAGCTTTAAACCAAAATGTAGACTATCCTTGTGGCACATTCACAGAAGAATCCATTCCATAAAAATGAGACGAACGTCGAAATAGTAACACAAAATGCACATGCCTCAATGACGCGGCCAACTATGATATCACCAACCTCTGGCTTATACCTGAAAAGGCCGACGAGAACAAAGTGAGCTAGCTAAGGCTAGAGGTGCATCCATAATCCCAAGTGTGACGTTCATTTGTACCAAATCTTATGTAAATACAGTCAAGTGACCCACGCCCAACCCACTAAGAAATGTTTATTTTTACCATCTGACATATGAAATGTGATCCATTGGAACTAACAAATCAAATGATAATCAAACAAACAACTGGTACCTTTAGGGCAGCAGAACTAGTTATAAACCCAATCCTTTGTCCCCACACCATGGTTTTTAAGGCGTCACCTAGGCGACGCTTAGGCGTCAGAGCGCCCTCCGACGTCAAGGCGTCCAGCTCACCTTAGATTGGTGTCTAAAGCGTCCTAAAGCGGTCTGTGAGGCGTCCAGAGCGTCGATTAGGCGGGCAAGGCGTCGCTCTGGTCTGTTTTGGACGCCATGGACGTGCTGAGCGGGAAATAGAGAGCGGCTGCCAGATCGAGAGGGAAAAAGAAGTTGAGGCGGGAAGGGAGGGAAATTAGGCGGGTAGAATAAGGCAAATGAGAGGGGGGAGAGAGAGGAACACACCGATCAATTGAGAGAGAGAGAGAGCCACTTCACAGGCGGAAGCCAGCCTGATTCTCCGCCAGATCTGCACCAGATTGCTCCGTGTGTGGAGCAGGGCACCGGAGCAAGGCCTCGCAAACGAGGTGGAAGACCACGGGGCGCTGGCGGCTGCCCCCGTGCGACGCTACTGCCTGGGCCGGGGAAGAAGGTGGACGGCCGTCGCCTCCTGCCACCGCCGCTGCCTGTGATTGATATTTCGGGAGGGGGTCGAGCGGTACGACCGTAAGCGAGATAGGGTTAGAGCATCTCCAGTCTCCACGGGCACCTGGCCAACGGGCCGGCCCAGGCACGACATGGTGATAAACGGGCCGGCCCAGGCACATGGTCTCTTTCCTCTCCTCCCAGGTACGCTGCCCTCTCTCCCACATGGTTTCTTTCCTCTCCGCCCTTACCTTCTCCTGCCTCTGCTCTGTTCTAAGGCGTCGCCTCGCCTTATGCTTTAAGCGCCTAGGCGGTGAGGCGCCCCCCCTCCGCCTTAGGACGCCTTACCGCCTTAAAAACCATGCCGTCTACTAAGATGTTTCCAGCTAGAGTCGAAGATCCGATGATCAGGGGAGACATCATAGTTCAAACACTCAAGGATATCAATGGAGAAGCCACTTACTCTTCTCAAGGGAATCCTGGAAAGACATTTCTTCAAGCTCTTCAAAAGGATTTTCAGTTGATAAGACAGATTGGCGATATTCGGAGCAAAGGTAAATTATCAAAATTCTCAATGAAATGCTTAATTAGCTCCTTATGTTTGTAAATGTTTCATACAACCTCCTCCCCCCCCCCCCCCCCCCCCCCACCCACACACACACACACATTGTGTCAAATTGTGAGTCAAAACTATCTGACCTCATTAGTCTTCTTTTCTTTCAGAAATACCATGTGATCTTGTATATTTATTTTTAGAAGTAATGAAGGTTTAATTGCCTCGTATAGTGACATTGTGCATATAGTAACTGAATTTCTTTCTTTTGTTGGCATATTGTTCAGTACTTCTTCAGAGGCTGTGTGTGAGTTAACACAGTCAATAGGCTCATATGGTTCAGTGATGTTCCAGTTTGAGATAGTAGAATGTTCTCAATCCATGCCATATATGAAAGACTGGAATCTAACGTTAAAAGGAAATGCTTTTTCTAACTTGTTGGAGTATCATCATCCTGTAGGAGTTTGTAATGCCTTACCAGTTTCTGATGGCCTCTACTGCTATGCCCAATTCAACACACCAACTCTATTTCCATACTAATCATGTGCAGCAGCACTTCTGTTTCTTCCTATTCATTTTGGTATTTTTGAGTTATGGTTTCATTTGGTTTCCTATATATTGTGTCCATGTGAAAAAACTACAAAGCTGGCAGCATCGTTCCATTTATCTACATACCACATGTCTTGTCATCTAAGAACTCAGTTGATGTATTCATTTTGATCCAAATCGTTTTATTGATGTATCCCATGTGTTGATCCTTAACAGGATGGATATACATGGAGGATGAGCAGTTCCAGTTCATATCACGTTTATGTGAATCCACTGTCACTTCTTGGAATAGTGTCCCTGATTTGCCAGTATCTTCCCATGGTGGTGAACTACAGCAGAAGGATGAGGAAGCAGCTGTCATTGAGTCTAAGATTAGTCAGATAAGGGACCTATTTCCTGATTACGGGAAAGGTTTCCTTGCCATTTGCTTGGAAGCCTACAACCAGAACCCTGAGGAAGTTATCCAAAGAATATTGGACGGAACACTTCATCAAGATCTTCTAGCTTTAGATTCTTCGTTACAAGAGATGCCACAACAAAAACCTGCACCTAGTGTTGGGAAAGATAAAGGAAAAGGCATACTTGTGGAAACTATGCCTAAGATTACAAATAAACCCCATACACTCGAACCCCAATCTTCTTCAGTTTCATCAGCATCCAAGGCCCCTGCCTCATCTGTAGCTTTAGTTTCATCATCGTCCAAGGCTCCTACCTCTTCTGTATCATCAGTCCCACAAGGTAGATTTACAAGAAAAAGCAATGATGATTTGCCTGACTCCGTAATTCTAGACTCGCGGAAAGCTAAAGATGCTGTTAAGTCAGCGGTTCTTGAATCCCAGTATGAATATGACGATGAGTATGATGACTCATTCGATGATCTTGGCTTCAGCGTGGTAGAGTCAAGTTATGAGGAAACTGACGGTGCCAATGATGCTGAGAGTTCCTCGAGTGGCCCGCGTTGGGCATCACAGAAGAAGCCACAGTTTTATGTTAAGGACGGGAAGAACTACAGCTACAGGGTTGCTGGTTCAGTTGCAGTATCAAATGCTCGAGAAGCGGCAGTCTTGAACCATACTCAAAAAGATGCACGACGGTACCAGTCTTGAGGAGGGTCGGGGAGAGAATACCTCGCCCGGAGCGTCCGCACGTAGACGAGCTTGTCGATCCGCTCCACGACGCCGCACAACGTCGCCAGCACCTCCCCATCCTGGTCCGTTGTACCATGCCCCCTGCATACGAAACCCAATCAGTCCACCATGAAGCACGAGCGGAGAAATGGATAGAGAGGGGAACAGATGGACTAGCTTTACTTCAGGATGTTGTCCTCTTGGTTGACGGGGATGGTGTCCGCGACGGTGACGGCGGCGGCGGATTTTGCGGCGGGGGCGAGGGTCTGGAGCTCGTGGAGCGCGGCCTCGAGGCGGACCCTCTGGGTCTGGTTCAGCGGGAGGTGGAGGTCTCTCATGGCCTGTCTGCTGTCTCGGCGAGAAGGAGGGGGCGTCGGGGTCGGCGGCGGCCGGCGGGGTCGGCTCTGGTGCCTGTCGCTGTCGACGGCGAAGAACCCTAGTAAAACGGGCGCTCCTATATGTCGCCTTCGACATATAGGCCTGAAGCGGGCGTCGGGGTCGTCGCCAGAAGCAGCGGCTTCATGGGCCGCTTTCGGAGCGGCCCAACCGAAAAAACACAGTTTTTTTCCACATCTTCAAATTTGAATAATTTTAAATCTGAACAAATTTAAAACTGAACATTTTTAAATCTGAAATATTTTTAATACTTGAACAATTTTTAAAACTGAACATTTTTCAAATCTGAAACATTTTTTAAAAATCTGAACATTTTAAAAATGTGAACAATTTTAAATTTTGAACATTTTTAAAATTTGAACAAATTTCAATTTTGAACATTTTTAAAAACTGAACAATTTTCAAGTCTGAATATTTTTTAAGCATGAACAAATTTCAAATCTGTACAGTTTTTAAGCTTGAACAATTTTCAAATCTGAAAAAAATTCAATTTGAACAAATTTCAAATTTGAACATTTTTTAAAAGTAAACATTTTTCAAATTTGAACAATTTTTAAATTTGAACATCTTTTATTTTCTTTTCTGTTTTTTGTTTGTTTAATTTATTTTCACTTTATTTCTGATTTTGAAAATGTTCAGTTTCGAAAATTTGTACAAATTTAAATATATTCAAATTTGAAAATTGTTCAGTTTTGTAAAAAATGTTCAAAATGATTTTTTTCCAAATTTAAACATTTCTTAAATTTGGATAAATTTTAATTTTGAAAAAAAATCAGCGCTAAAACAATTTTCAAATTTGAACAGAAAAATATCGCTGAACAATAACTATTTTGGAACAATTTTAAAAGTGAACAGAAAATAACGGTGAACAAAAACTATTTTTGAACGAATTTTAAAGTGAACAGAAAATGTCGGTGAACGAAAATTATTTTTGAACGATTTTAAAAATGAACAGAAAATATCGGTGAACGTAAACTATTTTGAACGATTTTAAAAATGAACAGAAAATATCGGTGAACGGAAAATGTCGGTGATAATTTTTTTGAAAATTAATTTGATCAATTTTTTAATCTAAACATTTTTTCAATCTGAACAAATTTCTAATTTGAATTTTTTAATCTGAACAATTTTTGAATATGAACATTTTTCTAATCTAAACATTTGTTGAATCTAACCATTTTTTGAATCTGAACAAATTTCATATTTGAACAATTTTTGAATCTGAACATTTTTGCAATCTGAACATTTTTTGAATTTGAACATTTTGTGAATCTGAATAAAAAATTAAGAAAAAAGAAAACAGAAAAAGAAACGAAAAAAGAAAGAAAAAAGGAAAATAGAAAAGAAAACTAGAAAATAAAATAAAAGAGAAAACGAAAAGAAATTGAAATCTGAAACATTTTTCGAAATCCAAAAAAAATCAGAAATAAAAATAAGTGAAAGAAACAGGAAAGCAGAAAAAGTAACTAAGAAAAAAAAAGGTAAAGTAAAAAGCCGCCGAAACGGGCCGGCCCATTAGTGCCACCCCGCAGGCGACGCGAGCCTGAAGCGTCGCCTGCGGGCGATATATAGGATTTGGCACTAAAACCTGCCCAGCCGGTTTCGCAACCGACCGTCCGCGCCCAAAAGCCTCCAGGTTCGGCCGACCCCGAGGCACATGGAGCCACGGCAGGCCAGCCCAACAGTGGAGAATGGTAAAAAGATAGGGTCCAGGCAGTTATTGGGCCTGATTTTTTGTGCGCACCGGCCCAGTGTCTCATGGTTTTTTTAGAAACGTTTCTTCCATGACGTATGCTGCATCTTTCTCCACTGTAACTGAAACCTAAAGGCTCCGGTTAGTGACGAGGATCGATGATCACAGCTCAGGTCCATGGCTGGCAGGCCGGGAGGCACGGCTGAGACTACTTCTACAGAGTAACAGCCATGCGCCTTTCGGTGGGCACTCTCTTGTCCTGCAGCCGGAGAAGAAACTGAAGCTAGCTACTGCACTGCTGTGTCCGTTTCAGAAACAAAGATTTTGCTGCTCTGCCTATAAGTAAACTCGCATTTCCTTCTGATGTTTCTGTCTGGGTCATGATGGACAGCGGAAAGAGGAAAGCGGATCAAGTGTCCCGCGATGGCGACGAGAGGCAGCGCAAGTGCCGGAGAGATTACAAGATCGTTGTCCGGCAGGTTTTACGTTTCTCCGATCATGTTTGTGGGTGCAGATTTGTTTGGTAATTCGGTGCAAATGTTCAGTGAAGGTAAAAACATTGTTGTATCTGTATGATTGTGTAACTTGATGTTTCCTTTTTCTGCAGTTCGCTCCGCTGTTGGAGAAGATCAACGAATGGTTGGAGCAACACCGGGAGCCGCCGGAAGAAACACCGGTGATGTTCATATGCCTCCCCCGACTCATCTGTACATGTTGTCAGAGTTATAGAGTGTCTATTTACAAGAGTGATGATGACTACTAACCTATCAGACAAAGGGGAAATCAATTGTCCAATCCATGTATAATTGTATATGTTGTAAGAATCTGGCCAAATACTTTCATATCAACAATTTTTATCAACGTCCAACAATGCTCACAGTTTCAAGCTCAAGCTTAAGCTTTAAACCAAAATGTAGAGTATCCTCATGGCACATTCCCAGCAAAATCCATGCTACAAAAATGAGACGAACATCAAAAGAGTAACACATAATGCACATACCTCAATGACACGGCCAATTATGATATCACCAACCTCTGGCTTATACCTGAAAAGGCCGAAGAGAACGAAATGAGCTAGCTAAGGCTAGAAGTGCATCCAAAATCCCAAGTGTGACGTTCATTTGTACCAAATCTTATGTAAATATAGTCAAGTGACCCACGCCCAACCCCACTAAGAAATGGTTTATTTTTACCATCTGACATGTGAAATGTGATCCATTGGAACTTAGAAATAATCAAACAAACAGCTGGTACCTTTAGGGCAGCAGAACTCGTTATAAACCCAATCCTTTGTCCCCACACCCACACAAAAATATCTAAAACTTAATTTGCCCAAATTGTAACCACCCATGCTCTAATCTGACAGACTGTAATATTTCAGTATAAAAAAAATTAGGGAACCTACATTAATGCATTCATCGAGTCAAATACAAACTCACTAATGCATTCATAAGTACACCATTATACTCACGGTAATACCACATCATTGTAAGGATTATATCAACAACACAAAAATCAAATCGCTGGAAACTGGTACAGAAGCCGATAAGCGAATAGGAGGAGGGTCGGGGAGAGCATACCTCGCTCGAAGCGTCCGCACGTAGAAGAGCTTGTCGATCCGCTCCACGATGCCGCACAACGTCGCCAGCACCTCCCCATCCTGATCCGTCGTACCATGCCCTCTGCACACAAAACCCAATCAGTCCATCACGAAGCACGAGTGACGAAATGGATAGAGAGGGGGCAAGAAGGGATATCTTTACTTCAGGATGTTGTCCTCTTGATTGACGGGGATGGTGTCCGTGACGGTGACGGCGGTGGCAGATTTGGCGGCGGGGGCGAGGGTCTGGAGCTCGTGGAGCGCGGCCTCGAGGCGGACCCTCTGGGTCTGGTTCAACGGGAGGTGGAGGTCTCTCATGGCCTGATTGCGAGAAGGAGGGAGCGTCGGGGTCGGCGACGGCCGGCGGGGTTGGCTCTGGCGCTTGTCGACAGCGAAGACAAGCAAAACCCTAGTGAAACCTGCCCAATCGGCAACCGACCGTCCGCGCCCAAAAGCTGCCAGGTTCGGCTGAACCCGAGGAGCATGGAGCCACGGCAGGCCAGCCCAGTAGTGGAGTTGGGCTTTGAGCCTGATTTTTTGTGCGTAGCGGCCAAGTGCCTCGTTTTTCTTTTTAGAAACGTTTCTTCCATGACGTCTGCTGCATCTTTCCCCACTGTAACTGAAACCAAAAGGCTCCGGTTAGTGATGAGGTTCGATGATCACAGCTCAGGTCCATGGCTGGCTGGCCGGGAGGCACGGCTGAGACTACTTCTACAGAGTAACAGCCATGCGCCTTTCGGTGGGCACTCTCTTGTCCTGCAGTCGGAGAAGAAACTGAAGCTAGCTACTGCACTGCTGTGTCCGTTTCAGAAACAAAGATTTTGCTGCTCTGCCTATAAGTAAACTCGCATTTCCTTCTGATGTTTCTGTCTGGGTCGTGATGGACAGCAGAAAGAGGAAAGCAGATCAAGTGTCCCGCAATGGCGACGAGAGGCAGCGCAAGTGCCGGAGAGATTACAAGATCGTTGTCCGGCAGGTTTTACGTTTCTCCGATCATGTTTGTGGGTGCAGATTTGTTTGGTAATTCGGTGCAAATGTTCAGTGAAGGTAAAAACATTGTTGTATCTGTATGATTGTGTAACTTGATGTTTCCTTTTTCTGCAGTTCGCTCCGCTATTGGAGAAGATCAATGAATGGTTGGAGCAACACCGGGAGCCGCCGGAAGAAACACCGGTGATGTTCATATGCCTCCACCGACTCATCTATACATGTTGTCAGAGTTATAGAGGGTCTATTTACAAGAGTGATGATGACTACTAACCTATCAGACAAAGGGGAAATCAATTGTCCAATCCATGTATAATTGTATATGTTGTAAGAATCTGGCCAAACACTTTCATATCAACAATTTTTATCAACGTCCAACAATGCTCACAGTTTCAAGCTCAAGCTTAAGCTTTAAACCAAAATGTAGAGTATCCTCGTGGCACATTCCCAGCAAAATCTATACTACAAAAATGAGACGAACATCAAAAGAGTAACACATAATGCACATGCCTCAATGACACGGCCAATTATGATATCACCAACCTCTGGCTTATACCTGAAAAGACCGAAGAGAACAAAATGAGCTAGCTAAGGCTAGAAGTGCATCCAAAATCCCAAGTGTGACATTCATTTGTACCAAATCTTATGTAAATACAGTCAAGTGACCACGCCCAAACCCACTAAGAAATGGTTTATTTTTACCATCTGACATGTGAAATGTGATCCATTGGAACTTAGAAATAATCAAACAAACAGCTGGTACCTTTAGGGCAGCAAAACTCGTTATAAACCCAATCCTTTGTCCCCACACCCACCCAAAAATATCTAAAACTTAATTTGCCCAAATTGTAACCACCCATGCTCTAATATTTCAGCATAAAAAAATTAGGGAACCTACATTAATGCATTCATCGAGTCAAATACAAACTCACTAATGCATTCATAAGTACACCATTATAATCACGGTAATACCACATCATTGTAAGGATTATATCAGCAACACAAAAATCAAATTGCTGGAAAATGGTACAGAAGCCGATAAGCGAATAGGAGGACGGTCGGGGAGAGCATACCTCGCTCGAAGCGTCCGCACGTAGACGAGCTTGTCGATCCGCTCCACGATGCCGCACAACGTCGCCAGCACCTCCCCATCCTGATCCGTCGTACCATGCCCTCTGCACACAAAACCCAATCAGTCAATCACGAAGCACGAGTGACGAAATGGATAGAGAGGGGGCAAGAAGGGATATCTTTACTTCAGGATGTTGTCCTCTTGGTTGACGGGGATGGTGTCCGCGACGGTGACGGCGGCGGCGGATTTGGCGGCGGGGGCGAGGGTCTGGAGCTCGTGGAGCGCGGCCTCGAGGCGGACCCTCTGGGTCTGGTTCAGCGGGAGGTGGAGGTCTCTCATGGCCTGATTGCGAGAAGGAGGGAGCGTCGGGGTCGGCGGCGGTCGGCGGGGTCGGCTCTGACGCTTGTCGACGGCGAAGACAAGCAAAACCCTAGTGAAACCTGCCCAATCGGCAACCGACCGTCCGTGACCAAAAGCCGCCAGGTTCGGCTGAACCCGAGGAGCATGGAGCCACGGCAGACCGGCCCAGTAGTGGAGTTGGGCTTTGAGCCTGATTTTTTGTGCGTACCGGCCAAGTGCCTCGTTTTTCTTTTTAGAAATGTTTCTTCCATGACGTCTGCTGCATCTTTCCCCACTGTAATTGAAACCAAAAGGCTCCGTTTAGTGACGAGGATCGATGATCACAGCTCAGGTCCATGGCTGGCAGGCCGGGAGGCACGGCTGATACTACTTCTACAGATTAATAGCCATGCGCCTTTCGGTGGGCACTCTCTTGTCCTGCAGCCGGAGAAGAAACTGAAGCTAGCTACTGCACTGCTGTGTCCGTTTCAGAAACAAAGATTTTGTTGCTCTGCCTATAAGTAAACTCGCATTTCCTTCTGATGTTTCTGTCTGGGTCGCGATGGACAGCGGAAAGAGGAAAGCGGATCAAGTGTCCCGCGATGGCGACGAGAGGCAGCGCAAGTGCCGGAGGGATTACAAGATCGTTGTCCGGCAGGTTTTATGTTTCTCCGATCATGTTTGTGGGTGCAGATTTGTTTGGTAATTCGGTGCAAATGTTCAGTGAAGGTAAAAACATTGTTGTATCTGTATGATTGTGTAACTTGATGTTTCCTTTTTCTGCAGTTCACTTCGCTGTTGGAGAAGATCAACGAATGGTTGGAGCAACACCGGGAGCCGCCGGAAGAAACACCGGTGATGTTCATATGCCTCCCCCGACTCATCTGTACATGTTGTCAGAGTTATAGAGTGTCTATTTACAAGAGTGATGATGATGGCTGGAGCTTAAACGACGCTGACACAACACAACACACTTTCGTGTTGCCGCCTTATGCGCAGGTCTCCGACGTGGAGGACAAGGCGCGCCCTGGGCAAGTCTCCTCAGGTGAGGGGCTCGGTGACACCCTCCGGAGGTTCCTGGCGGAGCTCGACGGAGAAGGTACGGCGAGGGTGAGCGGCGGCGACGCCACCGACCTGAAGCCCGAGACTTCCTCCCCTGAGACAAAATAATACTCTAGATAAAAAAAGAAATAAATAATCAAATAAATGTGGTGCAAAGAAGAAAATATGATGACTGAAAACATACCATGTCGTATATAAGCTAATAATGGGTCAAGATATTTTTCCCTTTCTTGTATTGTTCTTCCGCCGCCGTTTGTTTTTCTGGAAGGTTCAGTTTGGGCGTCTCTGAAGAAGTGGATGGATCATGATGGTCGGGCCGTATTTGTCAACCGGCGTCGAGCTCTCCGTGAGATGGACGCCTCTTTTCACTGAAAATGACAGGCGACGCATCCCCGTCCATTCCCCCATTGAAATTCCATTGGCAGAGTTTATATATGTGGAGTGGCGTGTCTTTCTCCTTATACAGTTCAGAAGGCGACCTTGCGAAAGTAACACCGGCAGTGACGGCTCAGGTAGTGACGATATCGAGCAGACTGCGTGTCTGGCTCTTGCTAGGCCACTTGCCTGACCCTACCTTCGTTGATCTCAACGAACCTAGCTGCGTCTGCTACCTTGTGTTGTCATAATGTGATATCCATTTTCTGCCACAGCCAATCATCCTCTTCGTTTGGAACAAATAAATTATGCGACAAAATATTGTCCACAGCAGGGTTCGCTGTTCTAATTAGTATATGTAGATCTGTACTACGTGGTGGTACCATACAATGCAAATATTTGCCGTGACGGCGTGGCGTCCATCCTGTCCCCGGGACCTGTGCATCAGTGACGCCTCGAGGAGTACCCGTTTGCGCAGAAAAAATCTCCGGTTATGAGCTCCTTTGATTTGGAGGAAGAGAATGTACAGAGTTAGGAAATTTTCCCGAGATGCTATTGTTCACCCCTTTGATTCATAGGAATGGTGCAAGGAAAACTAGAGAAAATTTTCCTACATATCTCACTTTCAAGGTAAAGCCCCGTTTGGAATGCAGTATAGGAAAAACGGAGGAATAGGAAAAATAAAGGAATTGAGATGTCATACCTCTCAAATCCAATAGAAACTCAAAACTCAGGAAATATGCAAAGTAGCTATTTGGATTGCAGGATAGTAAGGCCCTCTTTGATTTGTAGGATCACAAAATACAGGAATAGGAATAGGAATTAGATAGGAATGCAAGTGCCAAACTATAGGATAGGAGAACACGGGAATATTTCCTGAGTTGTCGTTTGAAACATAGGAAAGAAAGAGTAGAGGAATTGAACATGCTATCTTAAAGAACTTGATTAGCGTGGATAACAAGCAATAAGAGCAACGTTAAGTGCCATCAAGTGGCTGTGTAGCAGCATGTTCACCCATCATTAGCTTTTATTGCCTCGTTCCTTGCAAAGGAATGGAAAAATGAGGCTGGACTGAATTATTTCATTTCTGTGTTTACCCAAGGAATCTGGTTGTAGAGGAAAACTTCCTTCAATTTTCCTTTGGTGTATTCCCATGAATCAAACGCTGCTACAGTACAAAATCCTACAGGAATCCGAATCCTTTACTTTTCCTACACAAATCCTATGAATCAAAGGAGGCCTAAATACGTAGGAAACATTTCAAATTTCAAACCACTATAATCAAACTTCAAATCAACAATATGGAACCAACGTACAAAATCGACATTCACCAATATGCACACAGAACCAACGTACAAAATCGATCAGATTTGATGAACTCTAAGTTGCTTCGTAAGCAGGGGCAGGCATTTAGACTGAGAAGAGGATATCAAAATTATGGTATTTGGGTGAACCCATAGTTGATCCCCGTTATCAAATGTCATATACGCTCTTTCTCACATTTGATAACGGTAAGGACATGTGGGTTATGTTCATCAAACATAAGAGACAAGAGTTTATCGTTTCATAACTTATTGGGTCTCTCCATATCGGAAAAAAAGGAGAGAGCAAAAGAAATGCTTGCTTGAGTTGTTGAGAGAGGTTCGAGTGCTCATGTGGTACAGAAGAACTTTCGGCCCCATGTGTTCAAAAACAAGAACAAGTCTAAAGGAAAATCAAACTTGCTGGCAAGAACAAAGCCTCACAGTTTACCAACTTTAAGAAGAAGAATGATATGAAGAGAGGAGTCTGCCATGTTTAGAGTGACGTTGATCATTGGGCTCCGAGTTGCCCTAGTTGCTTTGATAAGCGTCAACAAGGGAAGAGTGAAAAGACTCCTAATGTTGTCATTGATGATACCGAGATAAAGGATTATGTGTATGGTATATTTTGCACTATCCTTTCAGTATGTCATTCTCCTGAATGGTGGATTGACATGGGTGTCATTGTACACGTATATACTGATATCTCCATGTTTTCTTCTTGTCGTTTCAGAGGACTTCCATCATGCTGATGGGGAACATGCCACATGCTTCTATTCATGGTGATGGTATGGTCGATCTAAAGTTTATCATGTTCTCTCCATCAATAAAAATCTCGACAACAGTTCTCTTCTATGTGAGATGGTATTAAGTTGGTTTTTGAACCCAATAAATTTGTAACATCTAAGTATGGAGAATGTATAAGAAAAGACTATGAGTGAGGATGATTGTCCCACCCGTATTTGTAGGACTTTTGCACTAAAATTATTAATCACGTTTACCAAGATAATGAGTCTAATATTTGGTATTCATGACTTTGTTATATTGTTTTTGGGAGGATGACACGACTCGACAATATGAGTTTAATTCCAAAATTCACTATTGTTAAGGGCTCCAAGTGTCAAGTGTGTACAAACTAAGTAACCTTGCAAGTCCCACAAGATTGTGGTGGTACCTGCACCACTAGAAATTATACATTCATATCTTTGTGAGATGAATGGTGCATTGATAAAAGGTCGAAAATAAAATATTTCCTTACGTTGATTGATCATTCCATTAGATAATGTTTTGTCAATCTTCTGAAATAAAAAGGTTGGGCTTTAAATTTCTTCAAAATATATAGCTGAAGCGGAAAACCGACTTGATCGAGAGACAAGAGGTTTCACCAAAAGAATTTGATTCCAACATAATCCCAAGGGATCTTGTTACTCTTGGTTATTTGGAACACTAGACGGAAGAGGTGTTTCGAAGCTCGTCTTTTATGGTGTCGAGCTCCGAAATAATATTGGGAACCTTTAATCGAAACAGGCTTTCGCCCCGCTTTATAAATAAAGCAACATGCCAAGCAAGTCCAAACACAGTTACCAACATAAGGACGGCAAAAGAAACCGCTTGCTGGGGCAACAGCACAAGTAAGCCCAAGAGGAAGAGGCAAGAGAGGGAGGGGGGAGGAGGGGGGCGGTGAGAGAGTTACATCAGGGGGAGGGAGAGAAAGAGAGCTAGAACAAAAACTAAGCCCCTCCGGCGCTAGCTGGAAGTAGTAGAGGAGATGTGTCGAGCGGTCTCCAAAAGTCTAGCGAGCATGTCATCCAGCTGGCCCCTGTCCCGCTGCCTAGACAACGGGAGCCACTGCTGCAAGAAAGCCAGAAAAGTAAACATCGAGTCAGAAGCACGCCGGAGAAAGATCCGCTCAATCACCATCTTGTTGCGAATTGTCCAGAGGGTCCACGTCAGCGCGGCAAACACCAACCAGAAGAGGCGTCGCCTCTCCCCGGTACGGTTCGCCTGGATTTCTAAGAACTCGCCGAGGTCTGAGGCCTGCCAAGCAGGCCCAAGCGCCTCGTGGACGAAGTTCCATAGAAACCTGGCAGCGGAGCAGGTGAATAGAATGTGGGTTCCCGTCTCGGGGATCCCACACATGGGGCAAAGCCCATCACCCGGCCCCTGTCACTTGCGTACCTCCACCCCGGAGGGGAGGCGGTCCCTAAGAAGCTGCCACACGAAGATTTTGATTTTTAACGGTAAGGGAGCCTTCCAGAGTGGAGAGGCCCAAGCTCTAACTGGGTTACTAAAAAGACTCCGATAAGCCGACTTTACAGAGAACGTCCCAGAGGGCGCCAAGTGCCATGACACGAGGTCTTGGCCTCCCGGCAGCGCCTCCGGAAGTAAACTCCGTAACTCCGCCCAGGCTGTAGCCTCGGCAATACAAAATGTTCGTCAGAACGAGAGGTTCCAATTCCCATTGAGTAACGTCGCGCCCACCAGCTTCATCGGGTCCGCGCAAATAGAAAACAGAGAGGGGAACCTATGCTGTAGCGGGCTCCCGCCAAGCCAGGGGTCCAGCCAAAACCGGGTGCCCTCTCCATTACCAATGGAGAAGCGCACACCCTTCCTAATCTCATGTTTGATGGATTGGATGGACCCGCCAAAATTGGGATCCATCCTGACGGTCACAAGAAAGGAGGGGGCGGCCTTGCAGGTACTTCGCTTTGATAAGTTGCAGCCATAACCCCCCCCCTCCTCTCTAAGTATCCGCCATACCCATTGTAGCATGAGCGTCACGTTCATCTTACGAGATGATAAGATACCTATGCCCCCCATGTCTTTGGGGGCGCACACATCTGCCCATTTGACCATGTGGTACTTCTGACGCCCATTTGCCCCTTGCCAGAAGAAGCACGAGAGTTCCCTGTCAAAGGTAACGTGCGTGCCTTCTGGGAGTATATAAACTCCCATCAGGTACATCGGTAGACTAGAAAGACAGGCGTCAATCAGGATTATTTCGCTCACCTTAGATGTGAACCGCCTTTGCCAAGGTTCCGCCTTAGCTTTGACACGCTCGGTAACCGGCTCTAGGTCCTTAATAAGGATCCTAGAGTCACTAAGGGGCACCCCAAGATAAGTAACAGGGAAGGCAGATAACTTGCAATTTAGTTTGTCCGCTATCCGCTGTTGCTCATCAGGAGGGAACCCCATGATCATGACTTCGCTCTTGTCGAAGTTAATCTTGAGGCCAGACATGGCCTCAAAGCAGAGTAGAAGGAACTTGAGATTAACAATGTCAAGTTCCGACCCCTCCACCATGATCATGGTATCATCCGCATACTAGAGGTGGCTGGTCCCACCTCCAGGAATAAGGTGCCCAACCACACCAGAGATGTGGTCGGCCGTCTTGGCTTTGTCCAAGATAGCCGCCAAGGCGTCGCCGGCAAGGTCGAAGAGAAGGGGGAGATTGGGTCCCCTTGCCTCACCCCACACGAGGACCTAAAGTAAGGACCAATGTCCCCATTAATGTTTATGGCCGTGTTCCCAGACAAGATGATCTGCATAACCCAGCATATGAAGCGCTCATCAAACCCACGACGCTCGAGGACCTGGCGGAGAAAAGCCCAGTCCAAACGATCATATGCCTTCTGGAAATCCAACTTAAGGAAGACACCCTTAAGATGTCTAGCCTTGACCTCATGAAGAGCCAGAATCCCGTCATGGATAAATCGTCCCTTGAGAAAGGCGAACTGATGTGGGTGAGCGAGGCGCTCCACAACTGGTGCCGAGCGTGTTGCACAGACTTTGGCAATCAGTCTCTGGATGACATTGATCACCGTGATCGGCCTAAACTGGCGGATATCTGTGGCCCCTATGACCTTAGGGATCAAGGTAATCACGCCAAAGTTGAGGCGAGACATAACCAGTGTCCCAGTATAGAACTCCTGGACATTGGCATAATCACCACCTCAAGAGTCTCCCAGAATTTCTGGAAGAAGGAGACAGGAAGGCCATCCGGGCCCGGGGCCGACTTGGCCTTTATCCCCATTATAGCTCTTTGCACCTCCTCAGGGCTGAAAGGGATAGTAAGCTCCCTATTCTTGTCATCCGAGACTAACGCCCCTAAGGGCCAGAAGTGTGTTGCAAAAGCTACCCCCGTGCGGGGCCCCTCCGTAAATAACTCCTTATAGAAGGAGTAAATGTGGGCGGATAGATCCTGGGCCTCCTCTAAGAGGAGGCCATCCGCCCATAAACACGGGATAGAGCACCTGCGACGGCGGCCATTGGCAATGGCATGGAAGTATGCTGTATTAGCATCTCCACGAAGAATCCAATTCTGACGACTACGCTGTCGCCAGAATATCTCCTCGCCTCTGTAGATCTCCATCAAGGAGTTCTCCAAAGCATACCGCTGCAACCAACCATCAGCGGACAAGCCTGTCGAGTCAGCCACCACATCGAGCGTCTGAATCTGGCCGAGGATGTCCGCCTTATTCTTTCGCACCTCTGCGCCTAAGTTCGCGCCCCACCCACGCATAAATTGGCGCACGACTTTAGCACAATGGTGCCAAATGTCAACCGCATTATAGGCACGGGGGGCAGTCGCGACCGCCAAGTCCCACTTCTGGCGAACCGCCTCTACAAAGCCCGGCTGACTGAGCCAGAACTCCTCAAAGTGGAAGCGGTTCGACCTCGGCGTGGCCCCTCCTCCTGAAGAAAGGAGGAGGGGGGAATGATCTGAGCCAATCCTAGTAATCGCACGAAGCGAGCACAAAGGAAAAGCAACTTCCCATTCCACTGACACTAACACTCGATCAAGCACACTCCGGATCGGAACCTTTAATTAAGTTGTGAAAATTTCCTCAGCCCTGTTTGTAAAGGTTCGATTGCCAACTTTAAGGGCACCATATAGTGGATCGAGGCACTTAATTCCCATAACTAAAGTGGGTCATTTTAGTCTTTGATGGAAAGAATTTTACCCTGATTTATAGCTCTACATGTTGGGAATGGGTCATATTTATAGTTTAGAATGGAAAGGGGACAAATTACACGCCATAAACCCACTTTTGTCAAGTTTTGTTTTTAATTCAGCCAAACCATTCCTGAGACCGGAATGGGTTCGGTCGACCTGACCGGGAACCAGAGCGTATTCAAAATGGTATAATTATCGGGTCGTTTAAGGCCTGATTCTAGATTTGTATAGACCGATTCATTGCGATGATAGCGCTGGCCGACCAATCTGGATCTGAACAATTTTTTTATCTTATTCTTCTTATCTTCCTGCTTCGGCTTCCGTCCTCGCTTGGCGTAGCTAGGTCTTGAGGTTTTGCCGTAGCTAGGTCTCGAGGTTCCCCTCTGGGGACACACAAGGTATTCACATGAGGTAGAAAGTCATTCAGCAATGCAAAAATATCACACAAGTCTAGCAATGAATTTACCTCGGTTTGAGTTGCTTTAGCGAAGCGCGTGCTCTTCGCATGGGACCACTTCGCATTTTCGTTAGGCTTGTGGTGGTTGCCTTCGTAGGGTGTGCCGTATTGATACGTCCAAAATGTATCTATAATTTTTTATTGTTCCATGCTATTTTTTTACATGTTTGTATCATGATTTTATATCGTTTTGCAATATTTTTTGAAGCTACCCTATTAACCCAGTGGCAAGTGATAGTTGCTTTTTTCTGCTATTTTTGTGTTTCAGAAAATCATTTAAGGAAAAATCGTCCGAAAAATTCCGAAAATTTACACGATGCCTAACTTATCAGGTGGACATAGGAGCGTTAGTGTCGGGGTAAGGGCATCGTCATAAGGGTTGCAGGCGGCACCGGACTTCCTCCGACGGCGGGGTAAAGGTCTGGGTTGCATCCTCTGACGCTAATTCGGCGCCAAATGCCGGCCACTTTCAAGCCGACGAGGACAGAGAAGATAGCGTATCGCGGACCAACTCCTTATCCTTCGACAACAACAACAAACATGACCCCCATCTCAAAATCGCTAAGATTTTGTTTTTTGTTATAAAAATATGTGGATTCGGATCGAGCGTGTTCTACCACAAACAGATTTGGATTTTGATGTATGACCTTTTGTGGGATCCGTTTAGAACCGCTCTAATAATCTCTTGGTCTTGGCTTAAAGGATTCGACCAAACTTAAGACGTATCCTTGAAACTTAAGCTGTCGGGATGGGGGCGAATGGCCCGTTCAAAACTGTAATGTGCCAAGCTTGATCATATCCGGCCTTCTGGTTCTGGGCATATGTCCAGGCTAGCTAGTCCCACGCTACTTTTACACGCAAGAGAAGGAGCATTTTGATTTAGGTCGTAAAATCCGAAAAGAATTGTGTCGGGGATGAACCCGAGTACCCCAGAGTTGGTATCTAAATGATCACATGAGAGATATATGTTAATCATAGATGAGAAACTAATAAATATAAACGAGATAGGGAAGGATCAAATAATAGCCTACCTGGGCCGAGATAGGCAGCCAGACTCGGCTTGGGCCGACATCTCCCCTACCCGGACCGGGCAGCACGGGGAAATCCCGGATGAGCCGCTCAACCCGGCCGGCCACTCCGACATCTCCCCTACCCGGACCGGGCAGCACGGGGAAATCCCGGATGAGCCGCTCAACCCGGCCGGCCACTCCGACATCTCCCATACCCGGTCGGCCTCCAGACCGACATCCAGTTCATCCCGGGAGACCCGGACCAGCGTCTACACTGTCCATCGCTGCTAGCCAGGTACTGGGACGCCCCGGCTCGTACTTGGTACGGTGGCCAGTTGACCAAGCAGGAGCAAGACAAGGAGAGGACAGCCAGCATGGCTACAGTGACGCGGACGTGACTAGAGTACAGATGATGACGCGTGCACAGTGTTGATTAGACCCCAGTAGTCGTTTCAGCTACAGTATGTGCATAGTGACCTGCGGGCCACCCCTTGTCCCCTGGGCTC